>WBMW01005084.1:460755-498261 GCA_013396635.1 Penelope pileata | reverse complement strand
AGGGCGCTGGGATCGGGCTAGGTCTCGGCCCCGCACCACTGGGTCACCTGAGTTCTTCATGTGGTGTTTGTCTGGGTCTAAAACGTTAAATACCGCCTGCTTCAGAACCAGGTGGTAGCCTGAAACGTGGGTATCAGGCCAAGCATGTCGGGTGGGTTTCTCTGTATTTCTGCAAAACCCCTTTTAATTATTGGGGATGTGTATATCTGGGGCTAATTAGGCTCATCGGCCAACACACAGCCCAGGCTGTTTTCCCCACACCCAAGAAGAGAAATCTAAAAAGTATCCTGCATTGCGCTTCAATTTCCTTAATTCCAGCCTGTTTCTTTCCTTCAGGCTGGGATGCAGCACCCAGCACACAGAATCATCTTCTCCTCGAGCCAGTGCTGTGATCATCCCCACAGCCTCACTGTAGGGACAGAGAGCAGACATGGCCTGATCCTGATCTTCATGCATATCAACACAGGAGCAGGGGCATGAGGCAAGCTGTGGGCCAAGCAGAGGAAACCAGAGGATCTTGCTGCACAAGGGGCTGCCCACGTTTCCACATCCTGAGCATGGACCCCATCACTGTCAGCCAGCGCTCTGGGTGCACTGAGTTTATGGCTGCGATTCACCGCTGCCTGCCCTTTCATCCTCTGTGAGAGGGCAGCAGGATGGGAGTGTGTTGCTGTGAGAAATGGGGGAATTTGTCGCAGAGTGAAGTGTCTCAAGCAAGAAAGCATAACTTCTAGATCATAGTGTTCAGATGAAGCAGCCGTTTCCTGCCCAGATTGATTACTGGGTTGGGAATATTTGTCAGCTCTGGGATGAAAGGGGATTTCTGTCCATGCACAGTCTGTCCCACTGGTCTTGATATTCTCAGGACCAACTTGTCATGATTTGGGTTTGCCTACGGTTATGCATATTTTCAGTAAAGAGCATCTAGCACCAAGATTACTAAAATCAACAAGGATGTTAAAACTCAGAAACTATTTTACTGTTTCAGATCTTTCACAGCCAATGTTTTATCCACTTTTTTTTCCTTCTTCCTGAGCCTGGACAAGGAAAGGGCATATGAGTTCTCTCACCCCATTTCTCATTTCTGTTGTGATCCTCATGCACCATCAAAAGCTGCATGTGGTGAAGTCTTGATTTTGGGTTTTGTATCCAAGCAATTTAATATTCATATTTTAAGAAAATGTTTTTTTGTATCTGCTTTAGTACTGTATATTTAGATTCCAGAGAAAGCAGTATTACGGTATATATGCCTGCTTTATGTTGTATATTTCTGTTACAATGTAAGATCAAGATCAAACAGGATATTTTGGTTTGTTAATCATAATTCAGTTATGGGCCATTTATATTGAACTTTCATAAAGCAAATATACATTTGCTGCTTATCCATGATCAGTATTAGGTGGCATAAGATTGTCATTCATTGATTAATCCTGACTTTTACTGAATTAATATATAGCACTTATCTCATTAGAGAGGCATTAGCACTCAGAGGACAATTTTAAATAAATCACGGCAGCCAAGATTTTGTGTAGTGTCTGTGCAACAGCATCAGCTATCTTTCCTCCAATACCAGAAAACAAAAACAAAGGATGAGTACCATCCTTGCAGCCAATGGAGATCAGATGGCTCAACATCAAAACAACTAGCCACAAACTATAAATCCTATAAGGAAGAAGTAGACGTATGTCATGATCTTCAATTGGATTTCCAAATACAAGGTGGCCAGTGGGGATGCTTCCTGTGACCAGAGTGCTGGAAAGAAAACAGAGAATGCAAAAATGAAAGGATCCCAAATTGGCCAGAGCTTTGAGTTAGCTGGAGCTTTAAGCTGCAACTACCTATACCTTTTCCTGATTGTAAACATCCCAAAAACACTACAGACATTTGAATTTCAGAAGTTGGACTTCATTAGAACTTGAATTAATACAGAGGAAACACAGATCTGCTGGTTAAAAAAGAATAACCTTACAAGGTCAGTGTCTGTATGTGTAGGAGAGATGCACTGTGTAAGTTCTGCTTTTGAATGATTTCCCACCTTCCTACGTTAGCCTCTTGAATCTGTAATCTCTTTCCATCCCCCTGAGCCAGGGCTCTGTGTTCACTCCCTCTTCTTCCACACAGTCACCAGTTTCTGTCCCTGCTGCAGAGCCATACCTTGCCCTTTGGAAAGTCCTTTCCTGCCCACAGCCTGTTTCACAGCTCACAGGAGAGCACACACTCTTTTCCTTCCACAAGGTTGTACTTGCCCAGTGCAGCATCTAAAACATGGCAAGTAGGCAGCTTTCCTTCTTGCTATCCAGCTGCGGCCTTTTGAATGAGCATAGATGACTTTTAAAAGAAATTAGCGTGCAGTAAAATGCAACCAAACAGCCAGATATCGTCTATCAGAGGCACGCAGCATGAGGCAAGGCAGGCATTGCATCTGGAAAGACCATCATGGACATGACAAGAACAGTATACGCGGTTGTCTCACCCCATTTCTCTTCACAAAAGATAAGGCCTTCTCAGAGGGTGAGGCGGTTTTCTTGGTCACACTGAACAGAACCAGTTGGGGCGTTCAGACACACCAGGAAAGCCTCAGTAAAGTCCAGGCTGCAGTCCCTACACCCTCAGAGGAATCATGGAAGAGGCAGGCACCCGAGGTGAACTCTGTCACTGACTGGCCTTGGGGTCCCCCAGTCCATCTCACAAGCACTTGTTGAAAAACAAAGCCTGCACACAATCAAATAAAGTTCACAGTTTTAAGCTCCAAAGTTCTTACAACAAAAACAGGAGGAGGAAATCCTTCATGCACACACATTTTTTCAGGAGTGAACCAAAACTTAGGATTTTTCATTTAGGGGTGATTTATGCCTCTTAACTCATCCTATTATTGGCATTTCTTAAAAATACATTGTTGAATGAGCGTGTCAAGCTTAAATTTGAATTTCATTATTGAAACCTGAATGTTAAAATAACACAGATTTTTGTCTTTAATTTCCTCTTTTTTATTAAAAAATAAAAAATATATGCTTGATGGAGAGTTATTAAAAGCATACTTTTTAACCCGAGGACCACCCAGAAACAATGTAAATATGTATTTAAGGAGTTTTTTAAAAAAGATACTAGGTATCTGAGCGACTGGAGTAACTCCACAGGAATATTAGTTTTTCTGGTATGTCACCATCTCGATGCAGATCTAGGATGCGTGATCTTGAAATTACAGTGTGAACATGTGAAACAGTCAGTTCTTTAACTTCCTCATCTCTTTCTGTTGGACAAATGGTACTGCTCTCCAATTTTCATTTTTCAACTTCAAGCCAATTTTAGTTATGGGAGAACAAAAGCAATTTTAGCTTCCATGATTTATTCTCTTAACATTAATAAAGCTGAAAAATAGCAGTCTGTTTGCTAATGGTAATCAAAATGGGCTTGTAAACCGCTGGAATTAAAGCATGGTAATGAAAGTGCTGACAGATCCTTTACTGTAGTGATGGGAACAGTATTTCTGTGTTATCCACACTGCAATCTGTAAATAAAATGTAGTTCTCATAGTGAAGTGTGGAAAGTGATTTATTGTCATTGTTAACGTGGACAGGCAAATAATACACTTTTCAAAATATGGAGTGTGAGTGAAATCCAACCTGTCACGAGACCAAGAATAATACGGTGGATTTCAGCCTCCTTCATCCAATGATCTCAAAGCACTTTGTTACCATTAAATTTTGCCTGCAGATGGCAGACGGGGAAACTGAGGAGGGGTAGCTCAGGGATGCAATTCTAATATAAGCTGGTGTGCTTATACCCAGCTGACTGGGTGCCATATAACTGAATCACAGAAAACATCTTCCATGGAGAATAAAGCCCACCCTAACAGAAAGCTTTTTGTTTTGCAGGTGAGGACTTTTAATGGACCAGAAGATTGCCAGCGTTCTGAATTGAGCTGTAATTGCTGCATCACACATGCAAATTCAGTTGATTGCTACTGAAAATTGTTCTCATGTGATGGCTGGCTGATAAAGTAAATTAAGCAATACTCTGTACTGCTAATTATGGCTAATACTGTGTGTTGGTGGTGAAGGTGAGTTGAAGGCATACAGTTTCAAAATCACTAGATCATAGATGTCTGAAAATCCTGCACAGATCAGAGAAAAACAACCACTAGATTTTAATGTGGATCTTACTGCCCCAGGAAGTAAACTGCTGGATGTTCTGACAGCGATCCCACAGAGTTCCCTATCCTCTGTGCAAGCTCTTCCCCTCAGGTAGCTGATTTTGGAGGATATTGTAGAATAGTGAGGTTTGTATGATGATCTTGTTGTATACACAGTGCCATTTAATACAGCACACTTGCAGTCTCATACAGGACTCCCACCTCCTTCAGCCCACAGGCAAGGGGTATTAATTCATGTGCACAGGCATTTTATGTCCTTCACTGTTTCATGCTCAAGGCCTTTCCCTGCCTAATCCATTGCGTGCTATTTAAAACGTGTTCTGATGACAGAGCTAATTTCTTCAAGAGATTCCCTCCAGTGCTCAGAACTGTAACAGATGAATGCTTCACAACTATTCATCAATGTATTTTCACAGCAGGAAGGAAGTAATTTCACCCCCATTTTATGGATGAGGTGTTACTGAACAAAATGGAGACTAAGTCAAAAGTAACCACTGCTGTCTGCCCAAGCCCAGGCTGCCTACGACTTGAGTTTGAAACCTCTGAGAACAATTCATGTCAAAAGTGCAGCTGCCAGCGACCTCAGCTTAGGCTGGATGGATGTTCTGCAAATAATACCAGGCTGTGCAGAAAAGAAGAAAACATCCAGTGAGATTCTGAAAAAGTCATCTTAGCTGTTCTTAGCATTGCATTGGCACTTTACTGTGGAGGCATTTACAGGACTTAATTATGAGGTCCTGTTGCCTGATTCTTCAAGCCATTGGATTAATTCACTTTTTAGTTCCTCAGCAAATGGGGCGGTGAGTTTATAGTAACTGCCCTTCTCTGCTAGTCAGTCCTGATTCTTTCTCAGGAAGAGGAGACGTAACACATGAAGTTGTAAAGTAAAATTTATTCTGAAAATTATTTATTCTGCATCTGTATGAGCATATACATATGTGTTCAGAGCCATTTTCTCTGATTCTAAAGGGAATGATTCCTGCTGTTTATTCATTGACCTCAAACCAGGGACCAACTATGCTTCATCAAGTTCCGGTTAATTGTAACTGCTCAAACTCTCATGGCCATGGTTGTCAATGAGGCCACAAAGGTGGCTAAGGTGTCTTAAGGACATAGATGCAACACAATTGCAACAAACAAGCAGCCTCTAAGACCTATTTGGGCTTGCAGAATCTTTTCCTGCTTGTTATTCAATAGCACCAGAACTACGTGGGATTTTTGAGTGATGATTTCTTTCCAGAACTGGCCATTAAAATCAGACTATCAACTCAGACTGCAGATCAAAATCCTCCTCTTTCATCATTATGCTGCATTCTTATAGATTTCCGGAGATATTCAAGACCCATCTGGACACCTACCTGTGTGACCTACTGTAGGGAACTGGCTTTGGCAGAGGGGCTTGACTCCGTGATCTCTTGAGGTCCCTTCCAACCCCTGCAATTCTGTGATTCCTGTCCATTTTTAATTATCCTCCTTTAAAAAAAAGAAGACAGGTGAATTCCTCCTGAGAAAGTTCAGCCACTTTCCTATAAGTGGCTGATGAGGATGGGGTTGCACAGCTTGAACAGTATGGTGAGGATCACAGGAGGACCTCAGGTCATGCATATTGTGTTTAGATGGAGGGACTACTGAATTAGGATGCTGAAGTGCTGGAAAAAAAAGCCTGCTAGGGAGAAGAGTGGAGTCTGCAGAATTTGCTGTGTCTCGGTCACTGAATTGACTGCAGATAAAACTGGGAGTAAGGGCAAGAACATTGCTGGAGGAGAATATTGCTCCTCAGTTTGAGCTTAGTGAAAACGTACTGCCGTCTGACTTCTGAGTTGAGAAGTCATTTCATCCATTTTGAGAAGTTCATTTTAGGGACAGGTGTAGACAGAACTAGCTTTTCTTCATTTTCTATCTCTTTTTCTGTGGTGTACGGTGTCTGTTAAAATGTAACAGCACAGTGGTTACAGGGGTTTGCAGAACTTGGGCTTCAGAGAGTACTTGAGGCCAAGGCTACTTCCAGAGGAAGGATGAGACTATGATGGGCCAGCTGACTATCTTGGTAAAGTAAATTCTGTAAGGGCTCAAAACAAAAAGAAAACAAAACCAAAACAACCTAATTTCCTGCTTAGTAGTCAGCAGACAGTCTTGTTAAAATTGATTTTCTGGGCTCAACAATGAAAGTTGATAGTTACATTTCAGTAGGATAAAGAACATCCTACTTATCCATTTTAAAAGAGTGAATGAACTAGCAAAATGAAAAACAAAAAACATACCAACAACACAAACCAACCAAAGAACGTAAAAGTAGTGAGAATGGTTTGTAAGATGCTTCTTTCTTTTTTGAATTTTGACATAAATTGACATTGATTTTCTCAAAGATAATTGTATCTTGCCAGTGTGAGATCTTACCATGAAATTCGGCAAATCAGTCTTNTGGGGCTTTGGGCAACCTGGTCTAGTGGGAGGTGTCCTTGCCCATGGCAGGGGGGTTGGAACAAGATGATCTCTAAGGTCCCTTCCAACCTGAACCATTCTATGATTCTATGATTCTATGATATCGTCATTGACTACGTCTGTTGGTGTATGTGGTTTAGTGACTAACAATGCTTACACTACATTACAAGGAAATGACACTACATTACAAGGAAATGATATTTTCAGGTGGTACCTATGTCCCCGCTCCTTTAACTTTATTTAAAGGAATTTTGTTCTAAGCCGAAAAGCTTGTGTTTCACATGCACATGCACACAAAGTTTATTTTATTAAAGGACTAACAAGAAGATGGAAATGGGAATAAAATAACATACTTACAGAAATGCTGTAACCATTTTGTGGTTTTTTTCTCCAGTTTTTCTTTCTTTCTTTTCTTCTTTCTTTTTCTTCCTTCCTCCCTTCCTCCCTTCCTTCCTTCCAACAGAGAACTTCTGAAAAACTAGTAATACCTAATTCATTTTGAAGTGTATTCTAATGTAAGTAGGAATAGCCTTTCCTTGAAGGAAACAGTAGACTTTGTATTGAAGCGTGAGTGTCTGAAATTTGCTTTAATTTGTACCTTACCATTAAAGCTAACCCACTGAATAAGTACTTGTTATTGCATGTCTTTATACCTCATAGCTAATGTAGTGCTGAATTTTGCTTTGGTCACTTCCAGAGAATAAACTTTGCAGGAGGAAACATACCTTGTAACTTTATAATAGCTATCTGCTTTGCATTGTGAATGCAAATTGATCTAGAAAAATATGAAGGTTAAAACACGTTTCAAGGGAAAAGTGTTTAATTGAAGAGATGATGAAGGCTTGAACATGTACTTGATAGTTTATCAGTCTTTCTGTCCACCAAATGAGCTTCTATGGGATTTAAAACTTGTCTTCATGGTCAAGCTTTTGCACTTTATGTCAGTTAGCAGGTAATTAACGTATTACTTAAAATGTGTTTTCCCCAGTCAGCGTATACATAGCCAACAAGTGTGTTTCAAGCTTTGACCAAGAATAAACATTTGTAGTTTGAAGAAAAAGGGGGGAGTGTTCATATTAGTTTATATAAACATGTGAAGTGACTTTAGATAATCTAGAATTATTTATCTTGACGTAAAAAGTCCTGTGCTGATATAAACATCCTCAGTGCAAAATTACTTGTTGCTAATTTTGCGAACACAAGATTATAAACAGTTTGGGAGGACTAGCATACTAGCAGTAACCCATACTAACTGTCCCGGAGTGAAGAGCAGGAGACTTCAGCATAAGAATCTGCAAGGTAATTTGTACACACAATTTTTATGATAATCACTATGTAGCCGATGCTTTTGTATACTCCACAACAGTTTTAGTTGTAAATCTTCCTCTTGAATATACCTTCCTGAGTTCAGATATTCAACTCAGTGTAAACACAGTACTTTCTTGAATGCCGGTATATACTTGACCTCACCACTGTCTCATAGAAATATGTATTTTTTAAAGCATTCCCCTGCATTTGGAATTCCCTTATTTTCCATTTTCTTGAAAACTTGTGCTACAAGACTACTGCATAGATACTAATACTTAAAATCTTTCCTTTTCACAGCATTCATTGTTTTAAATAGTTCTATCATCTTCGTTTTTATTCACTTCCTCTGTAATATGAACACATTTAACATTTTCTTCCTCTCTTCACATGGAAGTTTTACAGTCCTCTGTTATTTTTTAATCTATCTCTGAATATGCTTTTTGATTTATATTTTTGGGAATGGAATAATGAAAATTGGGTAGCGAATTGTAAGAGTAAAAATAAACTATCTCCATAAAGCCATTGTAATATTTTCTGTATTAGTTTTCATCCCATTCTTTATGCATCCAAATATTTTTATTTATTAATTTCTTGCCTTTCAGGCCCCTAGTGTACACAGAGCTGAAGTCTCATCTAACTCTTCTCAGTAAAATCATAATATTTTCCTGGAATCAGCAAGCTATTGTACAACCTAATAAGAAAGTACACCAGATGCATACTGATTCTTCCGATGTATGGCAGATACGCACAGCATATTTTAAGGTTTCTGGATAATTTGTCGGAAAGACTAGTCTTACCTCATCTCTCTTGTGTAAGTCAATGTGCATGTAAATTTGATCATAAATATTTGTGTGCATAGGCAAACAGAGCTCATGCCTATCCCATGCTTATGGGAGCAATTAAGTGTCTCTCTTGGGCTGTAGGTTGCCGTTTTGAACACTGGCTTTTTGATGACTTGCAAAATATTTCTTATTAGGATTCTTGGTTAAAATCTACTGCTTGAGAGCTGAGTGGGACAAGAATCCTGTTGCATTTGGACCAGTGAACTGTTTTCTGTTTTCCTAATCTACTGGGGTTGTAGCTTACGTTTGTTGCTTGCAGCTCAGAAAATGCCCACTCCTCTTTCCTGGAAGAAATATGAAGGCATCCCCAGGTACTCCAGCAGGAGAGAAACCTGTTCTGCTGGTTCAAACTTGCAGGCTCCATCTCTGGACCTGTGCCACTTGACACCAGCCACTAAAGAGCTTGCCTTTTGGTTTCAGCTTAGTTCTTCGGACTTCCCCTAAGTGGTAAACAGAAATGAGTAGAAACCCTGCAGAGAGGTTGCTTCTCTGTCTTCTTGCACTATGCTAGGTAAAGGGGGAAAAGGGCAGCATGTCTCCAACAGTGTCCTCACAGGGGTCTGCAGTGCCAACAGACAGGCTCTTCTCTGAATGCCCACTGCAGCCCTTCACTAGGGCAGATGAGGTCAAACATCTTCCTTCTCAAGCACTCAGTATTAAAAAGCTTCTGATGCACTCTGGCTCCAAACTTGAACCCATTTTTTTTTTCATGAGAGATGCCTTTTATTCTAGGTTTTGAACTGAGCACAAGGGCAATACTTGTAGGACCAGGGATGCCAAAACTCTTCTCTTAACAAGGAAGAGTAATAGCAAAATCTAACCCACTTGAGCATTTCATGTGCATGGAACATTTCACATTTGAAAGTAATATCTGATGGTTGTAATACAGTTGCAGAATTTTTAATTAAGGAAAATAAACTCCTTGAAAGAAATGTTTCTTTAGCTTGTGATAATCCTAAACTACTTCTGGATACCAGTATATACATCTAATCACTTGAACTGCCATGTCAGAAGGCATTCAAGTCTATAACTTAATGTGACGTTTTCTAATTTAGGAAGATTGAGGACATTTTATCCTTATCATGAAAAATCATTTTACAAAATATTTTATGAAATGATGCTCTATTAACATTGCAAATGTCTCCTAATTGTAAGTATGATCTCATTTGCATCAGAATGCTGCCCTCTGCTTGTTATTGCTTCACTGTACAAAGGTATTTCTCAGTGTTATCTGTATGAAAAGCTTTCAGGTTTGATTTTTCCCCCCTTAACTGCTGAACACTGTTGGAACAGGGCAAATAACCTGTAGATCTCTGCTGAGGTAAGGAGTAGTGAAGGGAATTTTTGCTTAAGGTTTCTGTGTTCAAACAGACTTGGGCAGCTCCTACTAAACAATTTAACCAAGATTCAGAACTTGACCTCGCTCTACCTCTCCTTTCAAGGCCCCAAGTAAGTCATGCTAGGCTGCGAGTGTTGAAAGTTAATGAGGCTGCAGCTAGAGTAAGTTCCATGTAAGGGGATGGGTGGAGCAGAGATGGCCGAGGAGGACAGCAGACAGCTTTCCTATTAGAGAGAAAGGCAGAGCCTGCAATGAAGTTCAGCTGGAATCTAGATGAAGAGGGGGAAAGTCCTGATTCCCAGTAGGATTCACAAATTTTGCAGATATGCTCAGTCCAGTGGTCAGCACGCAGCTGCTCTTTCTCAGCTCTGCATGAGCAGTGAAGGCTGCCCCCACACCCCTGCTCCCACACTGCATGCTGCTGTGCTCTGGCCATCCCCGGACTTACCCAGAGGATGAAATATGACACTTGCACCATGCACAGATTCAATATGAATTAGTGTGTTGCCAGGGAGGGAAATACTGGGTAGGTCAGACAGCTGATAAGGGGTTGTTGGGATTCAGCAGTTCAGACTGCAGAATCAGTGACTGTCCTGTTGAGCTCTTTGAACTAGACTGAATCTGGATATCCACTTAGATCAAAAAAATCCTTGAGATACCACAGACATCCTTCCCTTCTTTCTGTCCTCATCTTAATTTGAACTGGCTATGTACCAAATACCAAAGCAACAGTTAAAATCCATGAAGGGCTAATACTGCAAAAATCAGGGCAGAGAGTACAACAGATGAACCCCTGAGAATATACAGTTTGTTTTCTTCTCTGTGGTGAGAATGGTATTTGTACCTGCAACATTAACCACCGTTTTGTTCTGTGGTTTTCAGATTAGTCCACTGGTTTTAGTCAAAACCAGTTTGGAGTATGTTCCTTGACGTGGTCATATTTCTTCCAAACCCAGGCATGACTGGAAAAAAAAAAAAACAAAAAAAAAAAAAACTTGAATACGTTCTTGCGGTGTTGAAAGGTAACAGATTGGCTTTCATTTTTCACAGCACAACCTCAGCTCCGTGTCCAGGGGAGACTTGCAGTCGGATTCCATGACTGCAGAGTTCAGCCCCAAAAGAAAAAAATAAACACCGGTTTGTGAAATCCTGCTAAGAGTTACCTTGTTACAAAGCTCAAGCAAAGCAAAGAACAGCTTGAATATTCACCTTAGAGTGATGCAACATCAACAGTAACATCAATGCATGGATACAAATTTTCATTTTGACAGAAGTAATTAGGATTTATGATCAATAAATTCTTATGCTTGCCCTATGTGCTGTTTCTAATACAAGGTTAAATGCAGCTGATAATTCTTAAAATGCAGTCAATATGTCAACCGAATTTTAAAATGATAAAACAAATGCATCATATTAAAACAATTTAAGAATCCATTGCACTTAATTATGAAGAACGTCCTTATATCTAAGTTCACGATCAGAGAGTATTGTTGCAGTGTCTGTGCAATCACACAGCAAGCAATATATCCTGATGGGCTTTATAGTTAATAAAGAATGACACAAAATGCAAATCTCTTGTTAATCTGGATTAAACAGAGAAGAAAAACTTGCTTTAAACCTAGTCTTATAAACAGAAGGCCTAATCCTGAGCCTGCTTACATAGGGGTGTTAAGCGAACTACAGTAGGAATGCTGTGCTTGTTGAGTGGCAGAGAACAAAGCAGGAGGCTGCCCCTTCCCAGGGAGGCAGCGCAACGCGGTGCTGGGGAGGGGGTTGCTCTGTGCAGTGAACGCGGAGCATGAAGTACGGGTCATGGGATCACACACACAATTAATGAGCCAAAATCAACACAGGCAGGGAACATTAGGCTCATTTATTTAATTATTCACTACAGGAGAAGTCTGTTGCTCATATGATTTCAGAATCTGGGCAGCATGATTTTGCTCTGGATCAGTCCACATTCAGGTCTGCCTCTAGACCAAACAAGGGAGTATCTGATCCAAGCAACGGCCACATCTAAGAACTTTGGATAAAACAGTATTTAGCTTTTGTCTAGGAGTTACGAACTGTCTGCAAGGTATAATGGCTTAAATTGACACATACCAAAAGATCACTAAACTTTCAACAGCTGTATTATGTATCAAAAAGCAATTTTACAAATAACATTCATGAGCAAAACAATAATAGAATGTAAAATCAGATGCATTTAAACACTCAAGAATTCTGCAATAATTATTTTTTCTTTTAAAGAACATTTAAGGCACTAAAATACAACATTCCATCAACACAGAAACATTTCATACAGATGTGTCAGTGTTAACAGCAGCTTAAATGGAGTATCTGTCACACCTCCTATGAACTTCATAGAAAGATCAAAATATTCTTTTTGATCAGAATTGGAGTGGCGGGAGAAAGTTCTGTTTTGTGAAATTCTTCCAAAGACTTGTCTTCTGCCCAATATGAACAAAAATAAATGCCCAAACTTCAAAACCTGTCTGGAAATTGGGCAAGGGTTCATAAGCTATCCCCATACGGCAGTATTATTTTGCACAGAGGGAAACAAAGGTATAGTTTATCTTCCGCTCATGAAACACTGACTAACAAGAAATCGTCACAGAATTTTACTGTCCATTTTTTAATAGAAAGGTGAAATTATCTGCTATTTCTCTGTCATTAAATGTGAGTTCTGGCTACCAAACTGAATTGACCCTCACATGAGCCAGGACAGAACTGATCAGGGATATCAGACATCAGCTTTTCTAAAACAATGATGAGAATAAAGATTACCTAGGTAAAACTGTTTCTAATTTAAAAGTGGAAACAGAATTAAAAGGAAATTAAAAGGAAAGACTTTATAATTTGTTCCTGTAAACACAGTTAGGCACTTAGCACATGTCTGGGTATTCCCTAGGCCTGACATCTCAGCGGGTCCATGGATTTCAGTGTTTAAGTAGCTGAGCAGGAGCTTGCAAGCTGAGCACTTTCATACTTCAGGCCACCTGTTGAAGTGCCTAAATATAGCCCTGGGAGCTTAACCTCAGGCTTTGACAGCCTTGGCTGCTACAAACTGTTATTGCACCCTCAGCAGCTCATTGAAAAGCAGTTCAAAGATCCTGTGGGTCTGCAAATTAGCATCAAGGCAGCCCCAGCTCTCTCTGTGCAGAGACAAATGCAAAGCTGAATACATTAACAAAATAATAACATGAGGTTTGGCAAATGGTTGATGCGTGAGGAACCACTGTGTTAAATGTTAGTGCTAGATTGATGAGCAGATGAAGTTTGTCACTGAAGAACAAACACAAGCTGAGCTGCACCCACTTTTTTCAGTGTCTGAATCATGTTTAGGTTATTAAAGGATAAAATTGTAACTGTGGCACATAGCTCAAATGCGAATACTCAGAGTTTCTTCTGAATGCTGGATACATCTCTTTGTCTCTTTTTGATTTTTTTGATGACCAATTTGATTTAAGAACCTGCCAAGTGAATGGAGAACAGATTTTAGTGATTAAAATAAATTAAGTAGTATTTTGGATGGAAAATCCTAGAGAATTAATTAATATGCAAAGGGATGTTTGCATGTGACCATTTTTAAAACAAATCCATTGGAGCAGAATGAGTAGGACCCTGTGCAAGCAGCTGCGATGTCATCAAGGAGACTCACAACAGTGTAGTTATTCCACTTCTTGTGTCAAAATTACCACTTTCATCTTAAAAAGCCGTTTCCATTGATGGGTCTGCAGAGACATTACATTTGTGTATATATTATGCAAACAGCACTACCACAGTTTATGTGAACACAGCCCTCAGATTAGCAATTTCTGCAAGATCATCAGGTGGCAAGAGGATTAGATTGCCTCATTTTTAAAGAGATGCTATCAAGATTTGGGTTCTTGGCACGCTTTGTAAGCATAAACAAAAACACCACTGAAGTACAACCATTTCCAGATCAGAAAACCAGCACTGTTTTTCTGTCACAAAGGCTGCAGGACCTGTGAAGGAACACCCATCTGAAACCTGGGCAGAAATGCAGTATTATAAAAGAAAAAGCAAAAGCAATCATTGTAATAAATGCACTACTCGGCCAGCAGCATTTGCAAGGGATGAATTTGGCTGAAGACCTCACATTCTGGAGAACACCTTTCCTAATTAACCACTGGCAAGTGTTGGGAGCTATTTCTAGCAAGACCTTTGAGCCTTGTTTGTGGCTATTCAGACCCACAGCAGCCACCTGACAGTCCATGGTGCCCCACTCCATGAGGGCTGATGCCGCGGCCTCCTTGAGTCACACAGCAGGGAAGCAGCCTTCGGCCACAATGCCAAATGCTGCCCTCAGCATAAAGCTCTAGCCACCACAACGCGCATTCGCATACAGCTGCATCTCCACTACAGGTCTTTTCCATGCTATTTCTCCTCATCGGTTGCAGACTGGTTGTACAAAAGCTTTGGTTTTATACCCTGGTGATCATCGTAAATGGAGAAAGTTACTCCTCAGACACACACTGCACTCGCAGACAGGCTTCTGCACAAAGAACTCGTTTTCCTCCTGACTTTCAAATGCTAATGTTTTCCAATCTACCTTTCACTTAAACAGAAAAGATGAGGATCACGCAGAGTCAGCCTTCGCTACTTTTTCTGTTGCCTGCTGGATTTGAATATGCCTAGAATAGAGGTTTTGGTCCTACTTTACCTCCAGTTAATTGATTACCAATTAACTTGAGTTAACTGAATTCAATGCTAAGTGCTGGTCTAGACATGCCACAAATGTTTGTTCCAGGACATTCTGAAGAAAAACCACAAGTATTTGAGTCCTGGAAGAAAAATCTGTGGAATATCCCAACTAGCATATGCAATTGTGCTATTAGATCGAGTTAGCATTGCAATTAATTACTGTGGGGTAAAGGGTTCTAGAAATGTTAGCACTGACATTACCTAATAAATTTGGTGTTTCGGATTGCCACTGCCAGAATTTAATCCTCCCATGCCACTCGGAATTAGTCAGTAGATATGTGAGAATTCTCTGCTCTCAAGGTATAAGGTTATAATAAATATGTACATGTTTTGGATAAAATAAACTTAGCTACACAAATATTAGCAACTTTCTTGTTTGTAATTTCAACATGTTACTTAAAAGACTAACAATGTATTTACATTACATCGTTGCTTAGGTATGTTAATTAACTGAAGCTTAACAGTCATAAACCACCAGGAATGTAATGAAGAAAACTAGTATTTGCTTTACTACCTTTTTCCATACTTTAAAATATTGATGTAAGCTCAATTTTTACATTCTTCTGCTTTTTCATTTTTTAAGTCCCCCTCTTTGTCTTAAATCTTTGTTCTTCATGGGTGGGAGCAAGCTGCTCCACATCCCAAACTTTTCCAATTAAAGTAATATGAAAAACAACATCACAGTATTTTCTTTGACTGACATTTTCCAGAAATAAGTGTTACAATCAGATGATAAGCCAATTCCCCTATGCTTCATGCACAGCACATGTACGTTCTGAGCTGCAGCCTCACGCAGCTTTGCTGCCAGCCAAGTGGGATATCTCATGGTATTTGCAGTTTGCACCTAACTTTTTATCCTCTGGCACTATAGGCAAAGCTCTCAGTTTAGTCCAGCACCAGTCCATGAAACACTATGCCTTGCGTTATGTGAGAAAGCAGTGGCAGATTTCTGGCATTTGGCGATGCCACAGGTCTGTAAATCACAGAGTCACATGAAGAATGAGGAATAAGCATGATACTGCTACCTGAGGAAGGGACATTTCAGAGTCCCCTTTGAGCATGGTGCACAGAGAATTATGACAGCAGCCACAGCTAAGTGTTGCAGTACCTCCCCTCTATGACCCCATGCAACATCTGTAGAGTTGAAGCCAGTTGTTCAAGCCTCGTGCTCAGAGCATGTGAAGCAATGGCTTAAGGGAAGGGAGGTTGCTGGAGACCTTGCCTCACATCTAAACTGATTTATGACAGAACAATGCACAGCTTCCCAAACTTGTCTCTATCTATCTCACTCTTATGTGAGTGAACAATCCCTGGATTCACAATCCCACAAAGAAAGGGACAACAGCACAATAGCACAATTAGAAGTAAGAGCAAGGTTACTCTGAAATGAAGAATGAGCTGGGAGCTGAAGCTGACCACAAAACAAAGGTCTCACCAACAAGCACGGCCCTACAGCAGGGCAGGGAGGAGGACAGGATAGACACAAGCTTTTCTAGCACCTCACTGGGCATCAAAAGGTGAAATTAAGACAGGGAAACCAAACAGCAAGTCAAGAAAAGCAGAAAGCAGCACTAGGGAAAACTATATCCACAGGTCAGAAAATAAGAAAGAGCTCCCAGCCCGAGCTTAAATAAAGCCCCTGGTGGCCATGGCCAGGGCCAGAGGTGCCTAGGTGAGCGTGGTCAGACTGTAGTCTGTATGCATCCTTACCTTATCAAGCTGTGGGGCTGAGGAAAGGCTTGTTGTAAGATGGTTTGGATAAAGGTGCGTGGCGTCCCTTTAGGCTTAAAAGGTACTATTTGGGTCTGTAGCCCTATTTGTTGTTGAGATAATAAAGCTCCTTATGCATCAATTTAGAGTAAAAAAACACTTCTCTTATTGCCCTGGTTACCTTCCCACGAGATCATAGAATAATAGATTGGCTTGGCTTCAGTTGGAAAGGACTTTAAAGATGTTCTGGGCATGTGAACTGGGCTGGTGTTAGAAAGGATCTGAGATGGAAACTGGAATTCCCAAGAGCTGAAGCTTGTGGTATTGG
This sequence comes from Penelope pileata, assembly GCA_013396635.1. Lineage (NCBI taxonomy): Eukaryota > Metazoa > Chordata > Aves > Galliformes > Cracidae > Penelope > Penelope pileata. Next base: position 481,411 of record WBMW01005084.1, on the reverse strand, counting down.
TACATGGATACTATTGCTGCAGGCAAAACTGTCCCTGTAACTCAGCCATCCTGGGGAAAGCTAATATGATTCTGGAGGTCTTGTTCCAGGATTTCATTCACTTGCTCTTCTTGCTGTTGTGGGAGTGATGTGGCAGGGACAGGTGGGTTTACACTTGGAGGAGACCTACAAGCTCCTTCCAAAATCTGGCTTCAGCCTTGGCCCCTTTAATCCTTAATGATTGGACAGTTTGTGTCTGTTAGGTCATTTGGGGCCCTAATGAGATTCTGGGCTTCTGCAGAATAAAATGATGGCTATTAAGGCAAGATAAATGATACTGCTGATTTACTTTTTTATTCTGAACGTTGACTGAAAATTGTTATTTGATGATGTTCTTCAGAGCTTTCTCTTAAATTATATTTGTAATTTGGGTGATTCCTCTTAATATCTTAGTACTGTTTTCTCACTGGAATGTGAAATATAAGCATGCTGTTATGTCTTTGCCCATGTTATGCTCTCTTTTTGGTTCACATGCATTATGAAAATGGAGTAAAAGTGACATCTTCAAAAATGCCCTCACGGGATACAAAAGAATGGATATGCTTGGCTGGCTACGTCTTTGACAGACTTAATATAATTGACTAACTTGCTGCTCTGTTCATTGAACTTAGTTTGAGCTTATGGCTTGCAACAGTCAAATGCTTCATTTTAAATAGGGAGAGTGGTACTTACATTGTCAGGCAATTTACTATGTCCAGACCAGGTTACCTTTTTGATAGCCTTTTCATGGTATCAGAGAAGTGGCTGCAAAAGCCTTCACATCTTTTCCCTTGGACATACTTGCTGCTAAGTATTGTCAATGATATTAGCTGCTTTTCATTAAAGTGTAACTCTTTTAGGAAGAGAAAAGGGACTTTGTACCTTTAGGGGTAGATTATAACCTCCTTCATTCATGTGTGGTGTGTCAGTTTATCTGATCATTGTGCTTCTTGGAGGAGATGTATCCACATAAATGCATTTACTGATTATTTTTTATTTTTGTTTTCTTTAGCTTGTGCTGTACTCTGGATAACAAGCTGACATAATGCAGACTTTTTTTTTCCTCTGGATCTTAGCTTCCTGAGATTTCATTTCACCTATAAAATGGTAAGCTAGAGCCCAAGATGAACCCACTTCATTATGAATCAGCTACATGAAAAACATGTAGAACAACAACAAAGGCAAAGCTATTAAATATTCTATGAAATATCTTATTTCCAGATCATGTTGTTATTGATAAGCTTTTCGTGCTTATTTTCACAATAATGGCTAGAGATTAGCAGAGGATGGGGCCCCATTGACATAAGGTTTTATCCACATATGTATTAGAGTACATACACTGAAGTGACTACAATGTAATAGCTAAAGCGGACACAGAATGGACAATAAAATAATTAGGAAGCAAGTACTCTTCCTGGAGCATGGGATAGGAGCATGAAAGAGTACCAGGAGGTTGTTACACCATCTCTCTTCCATTGCAAGTAACTACAGTTGCACAGTAGTGAAGTTTCTACGCAAAAGACCTGGCAAGTAGCCTCCTTACTTAAACTGATAGTAAATCTACCCTCCCTGCAAATATATGGAGGTGTTTGTTTTTTATCTGGCTATTTCTATGAAGATTTAGGTTCTCCAAAAGTTTAAAATCCAGATATGGAAGCTTTGTTAGGCTCTCAAAACAGGTATAAAACTCCATAGTTACTCAAGACCAATGAAATGTTGAGAGTAGCACTGCATGTCATAAAGTTGTAATAAATTATTTTTTAGGTAAGCATCGGCATTTACTAGTGCACGTTTTAATGATTTAAGTCATTTATTCAGCTCCTGGCTCTGAGGAAGAAAGAAATCAGCTAAACTTTACCATGCTGAATGCAAATGATTTCTTTGCTGGGCCTACAGTGCCACCTACAGCACCAAGCTTGCAGCTGAAAATAAGACATAACAAAACCGTGAAGTAATTTTATTATTTAAAGCCTTTAAAAATCAAAGTGGCTATTATTTTCTTTTAAAATGCCACTGAGAAATTAATTAATAATCAAAATTAATATTTGATCAAGCTGTACATAATTTAATAAAATGATGTTTCATATTTTCTGAATTTTTAGGTGGGCTATATATAAATATATGTGAAAGACCATCATGAATGGCAAATATGTATTGCTGTTAGTTTAATTCTTGCTCCCAAATCTCCTTAATTCTTAGGGAAGCATACACTTATTAGCTCAAAAAAGTGGATTTGCAAACATACCTTGATTATTCATCACTGAAATAGATGAAAACTCCTTCATTCCTAAGTAGTTAGATGAGATATGAACTTTTTCAACTGATCCCATAGTTGTTCAACTCTTCTTGTGAATAAGCCAGCACCCCATATTTCCATGCACTTGAAATCTGAAGAAACTGCAGCCTATTAGAGATCCAGACTTTAAGGTCACTTTACAATGGTCATACACTAATCTTAGAAACGCCTCAAAAGTACTTTTTATACTTTAACAGAGTATTGCATTTAGTTACTAAAATCATATGCAGATGTAAGTTGTAAGGAACTCAAAAGAACAAATAACCTCTAATGAAGAAGAAAAAAGGCAGCAGTTGGTAGTTTTGGCACCTTTTTTGGAGTGGTGTCTTGTACCCATCTGTTGCGGTTTGACCCGGCAGATAGCTAAGTCCCACACAATTGTTTGCTCACCCTTGCCCCCCCTCCCCAAGTGGGATGGGGGAAAGAATTAAGACAAAATAAAGAAAAAGTAGAACTCATGGGTTGAGATAAAAGCTATTTACTAAGACAGCAGAGGAAGTAAAAGAAACAACAGTACTTACATATATATACACCAACAACAGTACTTTCNACTGAAAATGTTCTTGGTTCTGTTCAACACTGCCAGGTGTTATCAGTTTTGTCTTTCTTCTAGGACCAAAACATAGCTTCCTTCCAGACTCTATGATAAAAGTAACTTCTGTTAGAAACTGACACCATCACATCTCTGGCTTGGGCTGTAAAGCGAGGATGTGCCTTAGAAAAATAAGAAAGAGCATTAATGCAGCAGGAATGCTCCTTGGTTGCTGTTCTGCTCATGATACTGGCTAATCCCTCAGGTTCAAGTTCATAGGAGATAAAGCTTCATTATTTCTGCATCTCACAACTACTTGTTTTATGCCATTAATAGAAAAATCTGTAAGCAGAATCTGTTTTCAGAGAGTGTACACGAGTCTTCGCTGAACAAACTTTTCTCTAGCCCACTCGGTGGGGCTCTGCATCAGCAGGCCACAGTTTTAAACCCAGCTTGGGCTGGCTGGGAGTAATCCTCACCCATCCAGCAGATCTCAAAATGCAGCTATGAGTGGGACAGTGGGAGGATGCTGGCATGCAGCTGTCCTAGCTGTGGCTCCTGGTGTCTACAGTCCCTTCCCACTATGCAAGGTGGAAAGCCCCACATCTGTTTTGTAGCCTGTATAAAGTGAATTTGCTGAATCTCTCCTGGTAGGTAACCAGGGACATTGCTACATTGCTAATTTTCTATTTGCCACTTATAACAGCAAGCTGAAGGGCTGACAGAATCATGCTAAGGATTTACATGTGGTGACATAAAGCCCTGGAAATCCCCTCTCTCCCTGCCACCACCTGGGAGCTGTGCCCATAAGGCCAGGTGAGGGGAACTCCCTGCTGCTGTGCCCTTGGCAAGGCGGGCAATGAACAGCAATGGACATTAGCCACGATGAGTTCTCCAGGCTCAGTTACGCATTATGATGTCACCTTGGGAATTGCTGTAAGCAAATTTGTTTTATTTACTACCCACCTGAGTTGAAGATAATGTTGTTTAAAGGCCTGGGATATATTATTAAGGTTTGAGGGAAAAGAAGTGGCCTGTATTTTAGGACTGGATTAAAATATTTCTTTTGAACGTAACATCTCCTTTGCTGTACTCGTAAGAAAAAATGTGACAGCAGAGTATGATACAAAAGTTCTCAGAAGTGCTCCATTTCGTTCTGAAATAGAGACAAATTGCAGCTTTTACATTCAAGGATGCCTGTTTATGATCCATGTAAAATATCCGTTGTAATCCATTAGTCTGAGCGACATTTTGTGCAAGGTTCTGCCTTTCATGAATTACCCTTTGCAGGATTTTTAAAGAAAAGAACACTTAAACAAAAAAAACCCTCAATCCTTATTGGCTTTTGGGCCAAAAATCTAAACTCAGAAGGACTGCTCTTTAAAACACATTAAAACATCATCTTGGGAGCTAACTATAACAGAAAATAAAAACTGAAATATAGCTAACTTCTAACAGATGGATTGTTTCTAAAATGTTCTCTATTTCTTTATTAGGCACAACTAATTTATTCAAAATAAACCAGTCATGGTTATCAAGAATAGAAACCCATTTTGTAAGTTCAGCTAGTTAAAAAGTAGAATCGAGATTCTTAGGTTACAGTTGAAGGATCTGGAAGGATAATGCCATCTTTTTCAAAGAGAACAAAACTTGAGAGAGTTTTGTCACTTCTGAAGAAAGCTTTGAAATCATAAGACTGGATTTTCAGCTAATACAGGGTAGTGTAGTAACTTGAATTTTCAACTCCTTGTCAATAATTCTCAATCCTAAATATTACCTATTATGCAGTAAAAGTAGATTTGCAGTGGAAAATGTAACACTTACTATTTTCCCTTTACTGTACTTTAAGTTTCAGCATAATGTTGGTTTTTTTTTTTGTGTGCATGTATATACATATACATAGATAAATAGATATGCGCATACATAAATACATACTTGCGTTATATTTGGTAATATTTAAGGACCCTTAAACTGAAGTCTGAAAGTTGAAGATAAAGTATTCAAATCTAAATAGCTCACAGCAGTGTTACAGCTGAGTCTTTCACACTGCTGATGGAAAATAGTGGGTGAGAACTGAACAGGAGCTGGCAGAGTCTATCACTTGGAATAATGATAGAAAAGTACTCAGCGAGTTGACTGTGAGATGAAGCCCTTTTGGGACACATGTCCAGAGGCTGAGCAGCACGCCCTGAGGATTATCTGCGGGAGGAGCATCTGCTGCTGGTTACGTCAGGTGGCTCCTGACCAAACTGGGTCTGGTCACCTCAGCTGGGGAGAGGGACAGGCAAGTCAGGAGGAGCCGCTACTTGTGCGTCCCTTGGCTATAAGAGCGGCTCCTGTGCCACTCTAAACAAACCTGCATTGCGAAGTCCAACAGAAATCAGGCTGTATGCTGATTTCTTAGGCTGATGAAATCAGCCTCGGTATGGCTGCTGGCCTTCAAAGTTTCCCAGTTTGAACTGGGCTTCATTAAATTCTTCCTTAATATTTTGAGGGATGTTTATGAAGGGTCTCACATGACATAATGTGTCCTGAAGTACAGAAAATCCCTTTCATTCCTATGAGACCTTACTGAAAAAAAGGCTAAATTTGAGAGAATTAAATTTGAGTCTTATCTGACTATAGCATTTCTTGTATACTTGTCTTTATTTCTAGTTTATTCCACAGAAAGGCAGTGAATCGGAGATATGTTAGCAATACAGCAGACCTTTCTGTTTCTATTTTCAGAATACGTAATTTAAGGACTGGCAGTGCAGGCTGGGGTAGCTTAAGCCACTTACTCACAAACTGCAGTGCACAGGACCTAAGTGGCCTTTTTGCCATGCAGCTTTGCTAACCACAACTGTTCAGCTGCAGCATCACGATCTCTTCCCTTTTATGTTACCAGAGGCACAAAATGTTCCAAAGTGCAGACTGAAACAGGCATTGGTGCTGCAGTAAAGAGCATCCCTCTGAGAAAAGCTAATTTGGGGCTGGGACCCAGAATACAAAAACTTAATATTAGAATTTCAACAAGATGGCACTTACAAATATTAAAATAGCATTACTTTCCCAGTGTCCTTGTAGAAAGTGGTGCTGACAATATGATTCATCAGATGCAATTTATTTTAGCTCAGTTTTGCATAGGACTACTTGTCTTCTGAGATAAAATCAACAGTGGATAGCAAATATCAGTTCTCTGAGTTATCTGTTGCCCAGGATATATGCATGTACTACTGCCATCTCCAATGTTAGCCTAGTAGGATGGAAAGAGTATTATGAAATGAGGTCCTGGAGGTCAGCGCTTCATAAAAATTAGTCCCTGCCTAATAAATGACATGAGACTGTGCTTACTATTAACAAGCTTCTTAGATGTTAATGGCTGTACTCGGATATCCTAAGTATATAAATTACACGGCTTGTTGGACTGTCACACTGAACAGAATGAGAGTAGTGCACAACTGTGGCAGCAGGGAATTTTGATCTTATGTGTAGGAAGAGCTAGAAAAAGAAATGGAAGAAGTCATTTAGAAAAGTAGATTGTGAGGTGCAGGATCATAAGGTGTGGGAGGAGATTGTAACAAATCTTGAACAGCTAAGATAAAAAAGGGAAAGTTAAATGCCTGCAGAGAAGTTAAAAGAAAAATAAAATGAAAAAAGCTCTCCTTGGTATTCTTGTTATTGGTAGCTACTAGGTAGTGACCACAGCTGTAACTGTGCTTGCTCCTAAGGGTGTTCAATGACTGGGAATGGCCCCAGTGTGGAGGATAAGGTGGTCCTGGGTCCAATCAGCTTTCTGATGTCTTCACAGCCCTTTACTCCTACATCCCAGAGACTTTACAGGTTCATTTGCCAGGGCTGTGCATTTGATTGCTCTGTGGTAGCTCAGTGACGTCAAAAGGCAAGAATTTGGGAAACTGTCATGAGAAGAAATAAACAGAAGTGATTATAACAAGGAAAAATACCCTTTCCCAAGGGGCTTGTGCTTGTAGAGACTTTACAAATCAATCAAGTGCTTTTTTCCACATCATAAAAGCTTCTTTAAAATACTAAGACTCAACTTTTGTGGCAGATCTCAGGTTGTCTTCAAAATTGTAGTATCTTTTCCCATTTAACAAATCACGCAGGGAAAACAAAGACATGGGGCCAGAGCATTTTCCTCCCACCTTTACTCCTGCTCCACAGTCCCCAATTATTTTTGTGTATACATACAGCTCAGCTGCTCTGTGTGCGTCTGGTTGATCTGGTGTCTTCTGTAGAGTACAGAGCCACTAAAAGACTTACAAAATCTGAAGGAATTATTCCCCAGCTCTTGTATCACTGTCATTGCATCCAGTTGTGCAGAAAACAACTTTCCATCATGTTTTGCTATTGGGTCTTTGTCAAAATGCTTCCATTTTTATTGTCTTCTCTCCTCCACCTGATTTGTTTGCTCATTTGTTATTTTGTTAACTAGAAGGATTTAACAGCTTCTGGTAAGTATATAGGACTGACTCAAAGTAATTATTTTTCAAATGGATTTTTATGCTTGAATGATCTCATCTTGCCAAGAAGTTATTTTGGCACTGAACTTTATTACTTAAAAAACATTAGAAGAGCTTGCACGACACAATCATGCACTTCAAAATGGTTATTGCAATAACTGTTGCCAGCACATTGTCTGTGGAGTGAAATTGCTAGTACATCTCTGAAGGAATTACAGCATATCCACCAAACAGGTTGTGCTTTCTAACAGGAGGGGAAGGACAACAGTTAAGACCTCTAAGGGGCTGTAGGAGGTACATCCTGTAGCCACCTGAAGTATCAGGGTGCATGCATGTTCCTGGGCAAGCAGGTCCTGAGGGACCTTCCCCACCTTCTCTGAGACAAAGGTGGGGCCAGGTCCAGTCAAGGAGTAATCACCACTTTGACAGTAAACAACCAAAAACGGTTAAAAAAAAAAAAAAAAAACACTTTTAAATTGTTAATTCTTCTGCCATCTACTACACTTCTAGCACCAGATGAAATTTGAGTGTTTGGAGAGCTGAACACTGCAGCTTGCGGAACGAATGACACCAGGGACCCACAGGGCAGTGCCAGGGAGGGGATTACAGCCCTGCTCGTCACTGCACCTTCCCCTAGTAGTATTTGGAAGTTATGGTGAACCACTGAGCCACTAAAAAGTAAATGTGAACTGCCTTTGCACTCCTCACTTTTTTGGCTGTCCATGTGCTATTTCTGATGCTAAGTCTAGTACTAATCTTGATCTCCAGAGAACCTTCAAAATGTACGCAAAAAATGAAATCAACAACCAACTTTTCTTCTTTTCCCTTTAAAAACGTATTCTCTCAGCTTGGTTTCTTTGACATGTAAGACTGAAACTGTTGATTCTTGTATTAGATTTTTTCTACTTGTGAAATGTTGCAGAGGTAAAAATGATTCTGCAAGGTTTCCAATGCCAAAAAAAAAAAAAAAAAGGAAACTGTGCCTTTGAAAAGGGAAATTCTAGCTTAGTAACAGGATATGCTACTTGATGGTTCTAGTCCTGACAGTAATCATTAAACTGACTTCTAATATGAAAATGTTTGCATTTGTATCTAATCCCATCTTACCAATATTTACCTCTGTAAGCAGTGTACCTTGTACAATTACCCAGACAACATAGGTAATTGAAGAAAGCCAGGAACTGTTCCAGAAATCTTTAGCACCTGTTCCTTCACTGTTTTTCATATATTCAGTGCTTACACATCTGCATTAATATATGCACTCTAAATTTATACAATTGAAGTTAATGCACAAATGTTTGCATAGCAAAAATATGCCTACAGCAATTGTGACTCGTTCACTTTTAGCCATATCGGTAGCCTTTAGTGATAGATTTTTTCCCATTATCTAAGAGCAAGTTGTTAAAAGGTCCCACCTTTGATGTTTTCATCATAATAAACGTACTTGAGCACATGCATCTGTACTTGATTTCAATACCACAAGTAGTCTTCACTTGCATTTTTTTTCCCAGGATGGAGAAAGACAAAGAATCACCAATGTGCAAGGGTATTCATGCATTTAGAGCATGATCTGCTGTACTTGAAAGCACAGTGGCACGTGGTGCTGGTGAGCTCCTTTGCAATAGCCCAGCATTGCTAAAGAAATAGATACTTCGAGGATCATCAAACAACCTGCAGACTGTACCTTCAGATGAAAATCTGAGATCTCACATCACCTACCTGCTAGGTGATTTTGAAAGTTTCTCAATTTCTTTTCAGAAGGCTTCACTAGAGTCACAACTCCAGGTCTGGCTCAGGAGCTCAGTGTTGGCTACAGAAGCCTTCTTATCATCTCTGTTAATTAAGACAGTCTACAGAAGAAGAAACGAGGCATGGTTTTACTGAGGCTATAAATGAACCTATGCAATCCTGTCAGGTATTGTGAAGAAACTGTTGATCAGGGCCTGAACTGATGATTGGCACCTGGAGGAGGGGTATGGCTGGCCTGGGGAGCATGGGCAGCGTGCTTCCCTCTTGACCAGAAGGGGTGGGCCTGGGGCAGGGTTGCCCTGGGGCTCATATAAGTGCCAGGCAGACGAAGCCTGAATGGCTTAGAAAGAAGCAGTATAAGAAGGAGGTGCTTGGAAAGGACCAAGCCTAAGAAAGAGGAAGCTTTGATGAGGAGGAAACAGCAGCAGCAGAATCAGGGTCAGAAGATGTGGGGTAGAGCTCCTGCATACAGACAGGATGGTAGTGTAACTGGATGAGACAAATGGCTAAGCATGAGAGCTTGGGCTTTCTCTGTAACAGGTGTTTTCTAAAAGCATCTTAGTATTTATATCTAAGCATAAAACTTGTGGGAGTAGATACAAGGAAATGAGTTGTAAAAGGAAGTTGTTTACTAAACAAACTAGAAGTTAGGCTAAATAAGCCAAAAAAAGGGGTTGAAGTTACAAAATGCAGACTGGGAGGTGAGCTTCATCTCAGGTAAATCTCTTTTCTTCACTGTATCTGTAAAGACCAGTAATAAAATGCTGAAGCTGGGGAACATATGTTCAGCAGAATACAAGAGCTGAGGTTAGTTCAAACAACTTTAAGTTGGAGAGGGAGATTTTCTTTTAGAAAGCTCATTTGAATGACCATAAAATAAAGCTTCAAAAAAACATGAACAAACCATAGCAACGACAGTAGATGGCAGTGTCACTTCAGAAAAATCTAATTATTTTTTTATCTTGTGTCTGGGATTCTCCTAAGGGCATGGAAGTTCACTTTGTGGAGAGCATCAGGAGTCAGAAGTCAAGACAATTACTAGCTTTCATCTGAGGTTAATTTTCCTCCCAGCTTTTTCTTTCTACCATCTTGAGGATTTGTGTGAAGATTTCATACTTGAAATTGACCTTGGATCACATAATTACAAATGAAGACTAAATCGTGGATTTTTTCTTGTTTTTTTAATATATTGTCTATATATTGGGATTTGAAAGCCTAAGAGGCCTAATCAGCTCAGAATTAATTCAATTATGGAATGGGTTAAAGTGGTTTAGGATGCTCTGCCTGCCTGTCAGATCTTCTGATGATTTGTTAAGGTTTTATATTTCACTGTTTTTTAAACAATGTTTTCTTTCCTGTTGCAGTGTGAGACCTTTACAAACACCAGCAGGAAATTTGATGAGGAAGATCGGCAAAACCAAACTGTTTATGAAGTTAATAAACCTGAAAAACAGCCTTCCTTCCAGGCTCTTAGAGGTAAAGCTTTTCCTGCAGCAGAGCAAGTTCTAAGGCAGAAGAAAAACAATGTTTGATGGCTCTGAACAGGATTCAAGTCATCTTAGTTCCTTAAGCTATCAAAGGTATTTTCTAATGTGACCTTTGGCAACTTGGCTAGTCTATTCCTCTGCTTCTTAAGTCTGTACAATGGAGATAACGGTTTAATTTGTTTGTCTTCAGGGTAAAACTTGTCTCTCACTCTGCTGTTCTCTGCTAGAGGAGTTCTGGTGTTGAATGAAACTTCTTAGTTGCATAACAAAAATAAAATTTACAGTATTTGATTATGAGTTTTAAGGCTTGAGGAGAGCACACGCTACCTTTATGTTGCTTCTGATGAAGTGCTTCAATAGGCCGCAACCATAGATGGCCTGATCCTTAACTGGAAACCAGCAATTAGATTGCAGTTCTAGATGTTCTAGAACAAAGATATTTCTAGACGTAATAGATCTTTCTCTTCTGTGAGAGGACATTTGAAGCTTGTAACTAACAAAAATGTGCTAATTTCCAGGAAATGGGTATATTTATGGAAAACAAGGCTTGGGATATACTAATACTAATTTTGTGCATGTTGGAAATCACATTTTGTTTCTCCATGTTTAGGGCACTCTTCTGAGTAATAAGAACTGCATCACAGATCTCCCTTGCTCATGCTGATGTAAGAAGTGTATCATGGTTAAGGAGCAAATGTACCTAGATACAGCAGCAGGGATTTTCAGCTCTCTCTTCTGAGGCAAATTGGTCTTGATTGCTTTCCCCTGCTAGTTCAATATGCAAGGCTATATTTTTAAGCCCCATCTTTTCTTTCAAAAGTATTTGGGCATCCAAATTCTGCATGGTAGTTTTTCTTGATGGCAGTTATATTTAATTTTTCTCCTTATTACCACTACAAAAAGCAGTACGTCTTTTCTAGGTACCTCCTAGATTGAGGTGAGGTTATAATCTCCAACACTGCTTCTCAGCTGTATGACAATATCTTCTTTCAGAATGGTATCTTTTCTTTTGTGAGCTTTTGGTATCTGACCAAGAGACTGCATAGAAAGCCATGGTACTAAAGCTGTTACAGTGGCTGATGCTCAGCTGCTGGTGAACACCAAATGCTTTTAATCTGAATCCTCCAGTGAATTTAGGTGAAAGAGCTTATGCTTCACTGACAGACCTGAGCTGTAAAACCTCACTCCTTCCCTGTTGTGAGGAACTGGTGTTTTGCATGGCTAAAAATTGGACTTCAGATGTTCTCCTCATAGTGTCTTGAAGCTGCTCAGTGCACAGATTGAATCTCACTGTTAACATGATTGTTTTGATACGTTACCCTGTGGAAACTTATAAAGCTAGATGAATTATGGGGAATAGTTAAGCTTTTTTTTTTCTGGCTGCAGATGTGTGCACCTGTTACTTTTGCGCATGCAAGTCATCTTGTTTTGGGGGTGGGGGGATTTAGCACACCTTTGTTGGACAAGCTGATACTCCTGTGTTGCCCACAGGCTCTACCCTCTGGATCCTGCACTGTCGGTTGTTCTCCTCTCTTTAGAGGAAAAATAAGTATATGAATGTGCATGCTTTCATAACTGACATGAAAATAGCTCATCTCTAAGTCACTGAGGCATATAAACAAGACAATTCCTGTGTGCCAGGTCCCTTATGGATAATCCAGAGCAACAAATCCATTATATGCATGGAGGCCAGAGTTACTTAGCAACTTTGAATAGCAGTGAAATGTTGGATGCTGTTAGAATAAGTTCTTATCACACAAAATTTGTGAGATACTTTAGACATGATGATTATCTTTCAGACTAACAGATCTTTCTGCATATCTGATGTTCATGGAAACTGTATCTCCTATATAAAAGTCTCCTGAGTATATTCTTCCGTTGTCTGCACTCTCTGAAGTCTGTAGATAATCATTGGGTGATAACTGTTCTCAAGATTCTCTGAAATGTGAAAATGCTTAAATTCCACACCATTGAATTCAGTAGGAATTAAGTACCTGAATGTTTTTGGAGGCCATAAGTCTCAGAACAATATTTCTTACTTAAAAATCCCGTGCAGGTATAAATATTTCTAGTCTAGGCATAATTAATATGAAACTTAAACATGTGTCAAAGCCCACTCAGGTGGACTGTAAAAGAAACTTTTCATAATTCCAAGTGGAAGAGAGCTGAAGATGAGAAACCATGAAAATGGGCATCCAATGGATAATAGCTCCTCATCCACTGCTGTTCAGTTTGTGCTGCTGCACTTGTCACTGTGGAGTGGCTTGCAGAATATGAGCTTCTTTCCTGAACTATGCTCTTGTAAAGCACTACAGAAAGCAGATGGAGAGGGGGCAGACTCTTCCACATAGCTCTTCCTATAGAAATGCCTTCAGATCTTGATGAGTTAGCTACTTGAGTCAGCTTCTGGAACCTGGATGCTAACTACGTAGTCCTTGTGCACAGCACTTAAGAAGAAGTTAGTGTTTCTATTAGACTAGCAAAACAGGAATAAGACAGCACAGAAGTGAATTGCTAGTAGAATTCACAGCCTGTAAAAGTATTTCATAGTTTTGCTTGAGTATTTGCAGTTATGATCTGACACTAAACAAATGAATTATTTCTTCAGTGTCTGGTCCTTCATGCCCTCATTCTTTTGCGTTATTTTAAGAACATATTCTGCTTTTTCTCTTAATAAGTATGAAATTACATTTACCGCATCTGTTAGAGTTGGCCTGGAGCACTTTTGGCACAACTGAAAAGCTTTATAAACAAAGGAGAATGCAACTTCATTGTACTTCTCAGTGAGGCAAAAACACTGTAATAGGTCTTCATTTCTCTTACTTAGATTAAGGAAGAAAAAATAAGAGAAGCCAACACTTAATAGTGAAAAAGTTAAATTCTGATTTGTATTAAAGCAACATCATGCATGTATTCATATCTGTTCTGTTACTAAAAATGGAAGACTTTCAAGAGCTAAATAAAGTGGTATAACAAATTATTGGCATAATACTTAAAAGCATTGGTAACGGATAGAAATATTTCCTTGTGTAGCTCAGTTAGTTGATACAGCTTGGAAATTTCCTGAATCTTTCTCAACTCTAAGAGAAGTAGTATTGTATTCAAAGCAGTGAGTTTTTTTTTTCAACTGTAATCTTCCCTCATTTATCATTCATGGTGGCTTGTTATATGATAACTTAAATGTAATCGGAAAACTGAGATAAAGAAGGCCAGAAGACTCCTATCCATGTGTAATTACTCTATTAGTACAACTGTCAGTAAAAAAAAAAAAAAAAAANNAAAAAAAGATGGTAAACCTTTAATCTACCAGTGCGTAAGATTTTAGTGCCAGATTTGAGAAACTACAAATGTAGGTACCTATATTTCAAGAAATTATTGAGGAAAAAATTCTAAAAGCTAGCTGAATTCTTCAAAACTTGACACCTAATTTTTCATTTCTGGTCCAAGCAAAAGCACAGCTAAACATATGATCTGAACTAGCCTATTTCAAATCCAAATATTGATTTTCACATCTCCACATGTTCCCTTGTTCCTGATCTAATCTACAACATTTCCTGTCAAATGATATGCTACCTAGTATTCGCTTAGCAATGGGATTTTTATATATCAAGTTTAGTTGATAATTTGATGTATTGTTTGGCTAAACTCTATAGACATCTATCTCAAAGCCCTTGCTGTAAGGACTGGGGAGAATAATGGGCTATTCCCATTCATTAATATTTATCTTAGAAATCCTTGTAACTATACAAATAGCTACAGCTATAGTCCAAAACAAGCCTGAAATACATTGAAATGCAGTTGCATGAGAAATTGCTATCAAATCTAAAGCACACGTACAAGCTAGATTATGTTGTCTGTCTTCTGCAAATAAAAGCTTTTCTTTTTCTGTGCTGTCTCTAGTCCCTATTTCCTTGTTTACAACATTCTAGGAGGTGTAATTTCAATTCAGTAAGTTTTCATATATAACAACTTGGAACATTTTGCAGAAGCAGAGGTTGTGACACTGGAACTGAACTACCCTGCCTTCAAAAGATAAAATTTAAATAAAACAAAGACTTTGGTTTTAATAAATGATAGCTCAGGCCAGAACTGTTGGCATGTTGTTTCAACAGTTTAATGCAGTACTACTGTGTATAGATTAGGAATTTTGTTGTTGTTGCATTGGACAGCAACTTTATTTTTCTGCACCCCAGCCCTTATTCTTCTGAGTGCTTTTCAACAAGTGCAAGACTGCTTTTATCTTTCTCTTCCCCTCTCCATCCATTGTCTGAGAAGAAAAATGGATTTCCTATTGGGCTAAAATGAGAAGAAAAGAGGAAATCTGATTCAGGAACCAATTTTTCTTTTTGTCAAGGTTAGTACAATTATTTTAAGTGGCCTTGTACATAAATGCATGCAGATACTAAATTGCTGTTTTGCCCAAAATTAGCTTTTGGGGCCTCTTTTTGAACACTGTAGGGAAGACTTTTATCCTTGAATTGTTTCTGTAAGAAACATGCAAGTTGTATAGTATGCCTAATGGAGTTATTAATTATATTGCAGTATGGATACAGTTATTTAAGTTCCAATTGGTGAGATACTGAAAATGAGTATTTTATTTTGCAGGATTATTTTAATTCCCTTGTTGTAAATACAGCTCTTGATCTGTCGAGACTCTCACAGTAGGATTCTTCCATGTTTTCAGAGGCTGTTCTCTCCTGCTGTTTCCTAAACAGCTATTCTTTTAGGTCTGTCTTGAGCACCTGTGCAAGAAAAAGGGAAAGCTGGTTTGAAATTTAGTTTCCTGTTCAGAGGGGAGTTAGAAAAGGGGGAAAAGAGAAAGGACAAGATAGGAAAAGAAGGATTAGTCCTTGTCACTATACCACTAAAGAAAGCATGCTTCTCTGTGAAAGCCATTTGCTTTGCTTTCAAGTCAGTAGAAGGACTAATGATATGGAAGAGTTGACTACTGATGTGTAAAGGCACATAAATTTGTGTTTTCAGTCTTAAAGTATAAGTAATTAGTGTCTTTTGTCACTTTCAAGGAAGTATTTTTCTGCCACCTGCTGTGCGTATTGTTCCCAAGGTGTCTCAACTGAGCCTAGTGCTTCCTGCAAACAAAATCCTTTGGTGTATGCATGGTCCCTGCAGGCCTAAATTCTGCATGACTCTTCTCTCTATAGAAGAGAGTTTGGATGAGGCTAACATTGTGCTGAAAGGCATACTTCTGAAGAAGCATGTTTTCAGAGTCTTGGGTGTTTATCTTCCCTTTTGTGAAGATATTTGATACCAGCCAGAAGGTTGAAAATCTACTGGGACCACTAAAGGAGGAAGAAAATCCTATTTTTCATACCAGTTTTGAGCAAAAACAAGTGAAATAAAAGGCAAAAAGATGCTACAAAGCAGAGCCTACTAGCTGTGCTTCTGGCACACTGAGATGCTTTAGCCAAATAGGTGGATACCCACAGACTGTCACCTGTTTACTGAGCACTCCCCTTCTTATTCTTCCTTCCCCATTTGAGTTACTGCATAATTACTCTTCTAATTTTATTTTTACTGTTGGTTAGAGGTACCAGAAACACTTCACTGAACACTTTATAAACACTTCTACTAGGTATCTGTGTTTGTTTCCTCTTTTAAGGATGATTTTTTTTGTTATAGGGAACTGATTTTATCCATGCGTAAGTGTTCTGCTTCAGGTTTTCTTAAAATATGATCTTCTGAACTTATTTTCTCTGAAAGCCTGGTTTCATTTTCTCTTTAGTAAGAATTTTTTATTGAATTTGAACACATAGCTGTGCCTAAGTTCAAGCAGGCTTATATGACTATCTTTCTTATACAAAAGGCTTTAGCAAGATTTTAGGCAGTTTAAACTTCCCGTACAATGGAGAAAGAATGAATTCAGAAAGTCAATTTTTTCTAGTTAAAGCTGAGCAGCTGAACAGTATTTTGGGGTAGAGCTATCAGAAAAGAGAATTCTTTGTCTCAATAGAACCATAAGCCTTATGCTAAGGAGGCTGTGGTTTTATATACTTTCTGCTGATATTTTTTTTGCTTTCTAACTCATTTCAGCCATCTTTCATTCTTCTGCCCATCTTATCTGTAACATTAAAATGTTTTGTTCCTGATTTTTTTAAATGCTATTTTCTCATGCATCCATTTACCGTTGTAACTAAGCATATTTGTGGAATTCAGCTGAGAAGCTGTTTGACACCAACTTGAACCAGAAAAAGTTTGCTTCCCCCAGAATCTTAGCTTTCCTTCTAAACTGTAGATGTTTCCACCGTTGCTAGTCTCTTGATATTGCTCTCTGTTCATATGTACCTTGACATTCTTCTCCTAGCAAGATTCATGTGAGAGAGAGGGGTCACTGATTCCTAGAAGTTTCCAGCAGCCCCAGAGGAACAGGGGGCAGATCTTGCATGTCTAAGCTAAGGATGTAAACAAACCTGACTGTAGTTTAGTCTCAGATTGCTGCTTACTTGAGCATAACGTGGTGCTGGAGAAAGGCAGGATGCTTACAGGAGAGGCTTCTTACAGCTACTTGCTGGATCTTTGTTCCTGCCTGCAGTGCTCAACCCTGTGGGACGCAGAAAATGAGTGCAAGAGGAACATGTGAATTGCTCTTGTACGTGGCAACTGGAGTGTTGCACTTAGGAAAAGTGAAGCTTGTACCTAGCAGCTGGTCTCTGTTCAGGGAGTGTGCCTGTTTGGACAGAGAGATATGTTGCAGTCATCTCGCCTGCAAGGAGTACAAGTGACTGACTGCAGCTCTTTCTACAATGCAGACACTGCACAGGGTGGCTGGGCATGAGACTAGGCCCCTGGGGTCTGCAGCTGCAATGCACTGTACTGAGTTAGGGACTTAACTCCTGTGAGAATAACGACTTCTGTCACCAGCTGCCACCTGACAGCTTGTTGCTGTGGGTTCTCTTCATTGAATCTGGCTTGTTGATGACAATGAAAGCCACTTTTCTTCTGCAGAAAGGGCAGTGAGTGCTGATGCAGGCAGTCTGTACTGCACCATGTTTTGCTACTGTGCCACTTTTCAACTGAATTTTTACTCTGGGCTTTAATTATAGTGGGGAGACTTACCAAGTGTACTGGTACTCCTGTATTTTAGGCTAAAAGATCACCTGGGCATCTTGTAGGAGTTGGTCTGGTGCACAAGTCTTATGAGGAGCAGCTGGGGGAGCTGGGATTGTTTCTTCTGAAGAAGAGGAGGCTCAGGGGAGACCTCCTCGCACTCTACAACTTCCTGAAGGGAGGTTGTGATGGGACGGGGATCAGCCTCTTCTCCCAGATAACTAATGACAGGATGAGAGGGAATGGTCACAAGTTGTGCCAGGGGAGAGTTAGGTTAGATATAAGGAAAAACTTTTTCTCTCAAAGAGTGGTCAGGCACTGGAACGGCCTGCTCAGGGAGGAGGTAGAGTCACCGTCCCTGGAGGTGTTTAAGAAGTGTCTGGATGAGGTGCTAAGGGACGTGGTTTAGTAGTTTAGTGGGTAGTAATGGTGATAGGAGGACAATTGGACTAGATGATCTTGTAGGTCCTTTCCAACCTTGTGTTTCTATGATTCTCCAGGCTTGGAGCGAGGCATGTTTCCTCTACAGTGAGTAACAGCACACTGTGCTCCACATGCTTCCTATTGTCCTGTGTCACAGTGGAAGGTCACTAATCTGAGACCATAAATCTCAGTTCTTGTTGTCTCTGACCACTGATCTAATAGCAAAGGGTTTTTCCCCCTTAGCATCAGTTGAGGTAGGGTATACTTTTGTCTCATGCACAGTTGTTGCGCAAGTTTGCTTTCCACTTTATTGCCAGAGTGGTGTCTGCTTTGGTTTTGGATTACTGCCCTCAGTTGAGAAATGATCCCTACTATCACAGAGTATCTTCCTGGCAAGGGTATGTGTGGTATACTTTAATGGAGAATTTAAGATTTTATTCTGCACGAACAGAATTGACATTTTTAGGTCAATGTTCAATGCTTCCTGGATCAGGGAGCAGCTAAGGGTGAAATAGGAAGTAAACTCAAGTCAGCAGCAAACTGGTTCCTAAACAAAAGTAAATCTCTAACGAATCTCCCACTCATTACTTATTTGCATTGTGAAGTGGCTGACTGTCATCTGTGATTATTCCAGTTCATACACTGAATTTCGGAGGTAAAGTAGCCTCTCCTAGAGATGCCAGCATAAGCAGGACATGCAGGGTGGCAGACTCTTCATGTGGCTTTCAGTCAAAGCTTCCATTTTCTTTCTACATTGATTCCTTCTCTTTTTGCTTTTCCCAGTCTTTTATTTTATTTGAAAATGACAGAAATACTGATCTTACAGCTGCATTCCCTAGTACCTGTGTGAATTAAGAGCAGTGCAGCATGGGTAAAAGGCACCAAGTCCCAACTCTCCGTAGCCTGTATACCCTCTCCAGAATCACTTTGCAGAGGTGTCATCAATCTACATACAGCAACAGGGCACCAGCCCAATGTATTTACAGCGCTACTAATGGGCCTCTGCTGTAACGCCATGGAACTGCTCCACGGTCTGTAGGCACCAAGCTTGATGCTGCGACATCGCAGACTTGCTGGGGTACCTACTTGATTGCCTTCTTTACCCCTAGGGGGAATGTTTATAGCCTGCTGCCTGTTGGTAACATGACAGTTTAGAAATGCCAGAGACTGGAAATTGGACCAAATGTGCCATTCATAGAGTTACAAATGGGAATCATTTAAAGCTCAAAACATCTCCAGCTTTCTTCCCCCTCCTTTTTCTAAAGGTCAATCTATTTGTGAAGAAACATTAAGCCAGCTGTAGAGAGGTTGCAAGACCATTCCAGCTACACTGTGATGTGATTTTTATCTCTCACTCTAATAGGCAATGTCAGTCATAATTAGTGTTACACATAAATTCCTAGCTGGAATGCAGGCTTCATATGATTAGAGACTAAACTATGTATAGTGCTGATCTTGTGACTCTAGTTTCAATTAACAGATTCAGGGGTGAAAAAACACAGTGAGAGATGATTGCTGAGGTCAGAGAGGTTATCGTTTTCATAGCAGCTGACATCTTAAAGGAGAAAATAAAAATTGAAGGAGGTTTGATTAACCTGACTGGGGACATGGCTGCCACAGAGCATCAGCAGGAAAAGCGTGGCTAGGACAAAATTCTTTCTGTGACCTTGATCACTGCTGTAAGTATCCTAATCCCCAGTGGGCATGGTAATGAAGTGGAGCACAAGTCCACTGTAGCCTAGCTCTGTTTCATCGGTGAAGCATGTAAGCAGATTATTGCTGGGCTGATCAGTGCTCTTTCCAAACAAGAAACTCTTGTGATCTTAAAAGCACAAGAAAGCCAGAACACGAAATAAATACCTCACAGCACTGCACACAGACAGAAATCTACCACTGCGCTCCAGGAAATGGCCCTGGACTTCTTGTCTTTAAGAGGCCTTTAAAATATTCAAAACTTGCAAGGGATATATTATTCAAATGGAAAAGAAAAAGCAGAAAACATTTGACAGGGTTTGACAGCAGTGGCAAAGTAGGTCTGCCTGGTGTAGGAGACTATTGGCAGTGACAAGTTGCCTACAGACATGCTTCACAGTTAGTCTGTGAGCTGCAGAGAGTTGGGTAAGGTAGCTGCTGCTCAGAGGTTACTACAGAATTAGCTCCAGTTCAGACAAAGGAGTTAACATCTTACTTCTCAGGCCCTCCATAGTATTGGGAATCTTCTCTGTCTTTCTGGAACTGTCGTGCCTGTTTCATGCCTGTTCCTAGCCTGCTTGCCGTGTTGCAGCCATCACTCTAGGGGAAAGAGAATGAGACAGTGAAAATATATGGCAACAACTAACTTGCCTCCAATTCTGAGCAAAGCTGAACCAACTCTGAGCTTGTATATATTTTTCTTCACAAAACCTTTTCCCCTTATCTTGCGAAATATTAACCTTTTTTAAAAAAGGAAAATGGAGGACTGACTGCTATTGCCTTATCTGAAAACACATAATGTTACCCCCTATTGTAAATGCAACCTGTTGGCCCAGTGCACGTGGCTAGCCAGAGTCACAGAATCACAGAATCACAGAATTGCAGGGGTTGGAAGGGACCTCAAGAGATCATCGAGTCCAACCCCCCTGCC
>WBMW01005084.1:361234-460551 GCA_013396635.1 Penelope pileata | reverse complement strand
GAGTCCCAAGCTTGTGACTCCACCAAAAATACTGGAACTCATCTAGGGAGAGAAATCTATTTCAGAGAACAAACAGCTTGAAAAGTTAGATTTAGGTCCCCTCTGTGCATTGGGGGAGAGGGGAGGAACCACACAAAACCACAATGAAATTGTACATGTTAGTTTCACCATCTTGATGTACTTGCTTATTTGACCTACAATTGTATGAGTAGTTGCACCAGGAAAAAAGTCTGAGATTTTAATGACAGTTTCAGGTTCGAGCCCAGAACATATAATGGGAGATGAGACTCAGTGACCCCTCTGCAATGCATTAAAAAGTGATGCAGTACTTTATATGCAGAGAATGCTCTGGCCTGTATTCTTTTAGTTTGTTTGCTGCTTCAGAGACTGTGTGAAGGAAAAGGCACAGAATAAAATGGAGTTAGGGATTTGGAAATACCTACTTACGTTTAAAAACTCTCTGAATGCATCTCTGTGTACTTCGGCTTCCTGCTGGGCTGAAGATAAAATCAGAGCCATGGCATTAATTACCTGCTTTTGCAAGCATGGAAGTAAGTGTAACCACTCAGATGAGAAATTCTAATAAACGTGGTAAGTGGATGGACTGCTTAGTCAGTAATGTTGCTTTCATAAATATTTACAGAATTGGAGATTAAAAGTGTAGCTGCTACTATGGCCAGGCAAATAATTCCCCCCAAAATTAAATTTAGTCTCTTTCTGCTTAGGGAATACTTTTAAGCTGTTTTAAAATCTGAAAAATCATATGCACAGCATCAGCAGAGGGAAGAAAAGAGTTTTATAGAAGTTCATGGACAAGAAGTCCATAGACAAAAGGCAACAGGTATACACATTCTTAACATGCCAGTTTAGAGTACTTGGGAAGATATATTTTCATGCTCTCCATGAAGTGTTTCTTAGGATCTCAGGGCTGTTTGAGTTGGAAGGACCTCTGGAGATCTCTAGTACACAGAATGGCTGAGCTTGGCAGGGCCCTCTGGGTCCAACCTCTGGTCCAACCTCTCCTCCAGCAGGGACACCCAGAGCAGGGTGCCCAGGCTTATGTCCAGGCAGCTTCTGGAGATCTCCAAGGAGGAGACTCCACAGCCTCTGAGCAGCCTGTGCCAGTGCTCCAGCACCTGCACAGCACAGAAGTGATGCCTTGTGTTCATAGGGAATGTCCTGTTTTCTGGTTTGTGCCCATTGCCTCATGTCCTGGCACTGAGCATCACTGAGAAGAGCCTGGCTCTATCTTCATTTCTTCCTACCTTTAGGTTTTTCTACGCCTTGATAAGATTCCCCATGCATCTTCTCTAGGCTAAAGAGTCCCAGCTCTGAGCCTTTCATCATGGGAGAGATGCTTCATTCTCTTAATCTTCTTTGTGGCCATTTGTTGAACTCCTTCCAGTACCCCCATGTCTCTTTTGTATTGAGGAATCGAGAACTAGACAGTGTGAGTCTCATCAGTGCTGAGCAGAGGGGAGAAGTTCAATCTCTTGCTCACCAGCAGAGTCAGCTCTGAGGTCCGATCAGGTTTCTTAGGGCTTTATTAATCTGGGTCTTAAAATCCTCTAAGGGTGGAAAGTATTTCTTTATCGATCCAGGCCCTCTCCTGTTACAATTAATGCTCTTTGGCTCATGTGCCTGACACTACTGATGAGCCTGGCTCCTTACTGATATTCTTGTAGGTGCTGAGTGATGCCACCAGATCTCCTGAAGCTATCTCTTCCTCATACTGAACAAGATTTGCTCCCTCAGTCTTTCCTTATCGTGCAAATTCTCATACTTCAGCCCCCACTATCCTGTTCGTCTCTGCTGAGCTTGACACAGCTTATTGATACCTTTCTTATATTGCAGGACTGAAAATTGGACACAATGCCTGGATGTAGTCTAATAAACACTGAGTAGGAGAAAATTGTTTTCCCCAAACTAGTGGCTGTTTTGCTGTTAACACAGCCCTGGATGCTGTTATCTGTCCCTGCTGCCAGAGCATATTGCTGGTTCATGTTCAGCTTGCCACCCACTAACGCTCCCAGGGCCTTCTCAGCAGAGCTGCTTCTCAGTCAGTCCATCCCCAGCCTGCAGTGTTTCAAAGAGCTCTTTCTTCCCAGGGGCAGGACTTTGTGTTTGTCCTTACTGAATTTGCAAGGTTAGTATTGGCTCATTTTTCCAGCTTTGTCCTTATCAACAGTTTGCTAGGAAACAGAACACTGGAGTAGCAACTGGGCTGATATATGGGATGTTCTTTATATTTTTATTTATTTAGGTTAATTTACTACATTTTTGTATTGCTGATTTTGTCACTATTTCTTTTGGAATATTCAGTGGAATAAATACGGGTGAGTTTCTTGGTGTTATTCACATTAGGGTTCTCCCATTATGGGAAGATAATACAGACCTGCAATAAATATTCCTGCTTAAGACTGTTGTGGCCTCTTGTGTTCTTCAAGTCTACTTTGATTCTTTTTAACAGCTATTGGAAATCTGTCATCTCTCAAAGCAGAATCGTAGCACTTGCTCCCCTCCAAATCGCTGGGAATTAATTAGGTCTCCCTGGGGACAGTGAGAGCTAGATACGTGTATTTGTTTTTCAAACAAAAATGGCTTCTTGTAGCAATTCAGAGAGAGTGTTAAGACTGAATGACTTAACTGTGGCCTTGCTGAGTGCTAGGAAGGATCCACCACAATATGGGAGAATAAAACAAGTTACAGATAAAGAGAAAAAATTGAACATCTGAAATACATTTTTAGAAAGTTAGAAACAAATGTGACTTTTCTAGTACATTTGTAAGGAATTATATCAAACAAATGCTTTCAAGCAGACAACATAATGGCCTATTAGAGAAACACAATGTCACCTGTAGGTGGCTAGACGTACAAAGTAGGAAGATGATAGTGTCACTAAACGTTTTTTGTAAATTGCAAGGAGGGAAAATGTTTTCTGCCTGAGTAGAGATACAAGTAGAGATAGATGGAGGCAGGAGAAGGTAAGAATGCTGTTTTCTCAGCAATCCCTTAATCTTTATTCTAACTCAGGCATCCAAAATTTTTGGGCTCATTACTGAGGCTTTGACATCATTCAGCTATGAATAGATAGCAAGTGAGCATAGAGACCAGTGTTTGTGTTTCAATCTCTTTCTCTCCATGATAGTGTTCAGAATGCTATATTCTTGCTGTCCTTCTGCAATAGAAGAAAAAAAAGAATCAGTTTTCTGGTGCACAGGGAAGAGTTTTTCAGTTGTTGAAAATCAAGCACACCTATAGGCTGTGCTGAAAAATGCAGTGTGGCTTAAATACGTCTCTGCTAATTTTTAAGGACTCAACTTGAAAACCAGGCATCATCTAACAGAGCATTAACAGAGCTGTCATTGCACAATGCTCTGCACTGACTCACACTGCTGTGTTACTTAGGCAAACTATTAGTCAAGAGTTAACTTGATAAGTGCATCACCATGGCAACCAGAACATTAACATACTATACTAGCAAAGCATTGCCAGCTTATACTTTGATTTCTGGCATAGGAGTTTGAGGTAGTGATATATGTGCTGTAGTGCAGTGCAGGATTGGGATAAAAAGTAATGGCAAAGCTGAAAAAGATCCAAATGTAATATTTATTGTGTAGCTAATGCCTAGGCAGTTGTGGTGACTTGAGTGATTTCTAAGAGAAAAAGTAAAAATAATACATGAGCTAGACTATATAGCCAGATCACTCCGCATTCTATTTCCACTTCTTTGACTAACTTTCTTTAATTTTACATTTTATTTCATCTTGAGCAAAGCCTATCATAGGCATTTAAATATCCCTTATTTCTTCCTGTCATTCACACATTTCATCTAATACGCAAGACATATAAATGGAAAATATTTTTAAAGCAGCAAATATATAGAAAGTGGCAGATACCTGGCAGAGCATAATCTCAGAGAATAAACAGAGCACTTAACCTGACTGACGAATTCCAGTTTAGCGTTTAGGTGGTGTTGTATTTCTCTACGTACAGATCCAAAGTAGTGAGAAAACCACCATCAAAAGCAATGTTGCCATCCAGGACAGCCGTGATTCATCTTGTTCTAACGTCTGCTGCAGCAGTAGGTGGGCTGTTCATTACTCCCTGAATTACATTGTGCCCAAAAGTATTTTAAATGGGACATTGTTTGAATTTTTAATGTATGAATCTCTTCCAGTGCTGGGCAGACTTACTTCCAGTGCAGGTGACCTGTAGTTATAGTCTCCAGCTTTCACACAGATGTGAATGTGACTGACCTCCACTCGTGCAGGATTCAGAAAGCTATTTTTAAGTCAAACTGCTATCTCCAAGTTCATATTTGTTTGCAAATTAAAACGTGTGTACAAACTCTAGAGCACCCAAATGGCTACTCTAAAGCTGTACAGAATAGTTTCATGGGGCTCCTCTACTGGTTTGCCTGGATCCTTGGAGCTGCATTATAAAGAACTCACTCTGGTGTTATACCACCACAAAAAAAGTTTTCTTTGGCTTCTTATGAAACAGCTTGTTTGCATAGAGGTTATACTTCCGGAGTCTGGGATCATGTCTGTAATCTCATTTAAAGAAAAAGCAAAATATGATTTTGTTTTTGACGTTGCCTGTTCCCTCCAGTTCTAGATGCACTTCTTGAGTACTGTTGTTTGAAGTCTATCTTGGTGCACAAAATAAGCACATAAGCAAAAGAAACCCTGCTAAAAATATATTGTCATAAGTATCATATACAACATATTTAATGCTCTTTTTGACAGTCTCTTTAATATTGTGATCTGATGATGCACACAGAACACCTGGCAGTTTGACAAACTTGTAGAAGATTATCAATGAGGTGCAGATTTTCACACACACAAGCAGATGGCAAAACATCTAGCATTTCAGAGAGACGGGCATTGGGATATTGCAGCACCCACAGTAATTAAATACCTACTGCCAGTGTTCTAGTTTCTTTAATGATGCAAAGTTTTGTACTTTGTGGTAGTTGCTGTATTATGAAGAAAGGAGGAAAAAGTAGAATACTATGTGTTACTGCTGTGCTACTTAAATAACCTAGTATGTACTGGATATTCTACAAGAAGGACTCTGAGTTAAAATGCAGAAATAGAAAGGCAAACAAACACCAAATCTAGGTTTTGGAATTTTTTACTTTGAAACTTTTTGTGCCCTGAAGTGTCTTTTTTTTTTTTTTTTTTTTTTTTTTCATTTTTTATCACAAATATGACCTTCACAAGAAAGGATTGACTTGCCGGTTTGTTACTGTGGAAAGCAAATGTGAGACTCTGAGGGGCTGTCAGCGAGGCAGGAGTTATAATGAGGAGGTCCTTGTGGTGTGTTAGAGAAGCAGTTTAAAGAGAAAGAAATTATTGCCCTGTAGGGGAAATGCTAGGTCACTGCCTGCATCTGTGATTGAGCACCTGGAGTAGGGCTGTGGCTGGCCTGGGGAGCACAGGCAGAGTGTTGGTACCTGTGCTCCCTGTGTGATCAGAAGGGGTGGGCTCCAGGTGGAGCTGCCCTGGGCTCATTTAAGGGCCAGCCACCAAGAGGAGTGCATTTTAGAGACTAGCTACTCCTTGGAGAAGCATCATCTCAGTGGAGGATCACTGATCATCGTTGTCTGAGTCAAAGCTTCTGTGAAATTTGTTTATGCCTATTATTAAACCCTCAGATACTTTATCTGGGATTGCAAAAAATCTATCTGAAGACGTTTCACTGCTTCATTCACAGAACATGTATAAAACATCTGGAGATGAAGGCAGCTGGTTGATAAGGCAAGGGTAAAGAAGTGTTTCATGTGGGTTTTCCAGCTCAGCTGATGGGACATCTTAAATGTTTGTTGTAAAAAATGTGTTATTTAATTCTAGAAGTAACATAGTGAAATCCTAAAGGAAGCAGTTGATACAATTGTTTCACTTATTGTGGAGCTCTTTTCTGGGTAAGAAGGAGAGAGAACATCATTGGAATGAGCAGAAGTTTCTATCATGGCCACAGTTCACCTAGCCAGGCCTGCAGCTGTAGTGCCCTTTTATTATCTTCTCTGTCTCACAAACTTTTTGTCTTGTTCCTGCATCCTTAGTGAGAAGAGAAGATTCCAGAACTATCTCAATTCCTACAGGTGTATGTGGTTCACATGTAATTCTGCCACTTGGCACCAGCTGTGCACCTGTGTGTTAGTGAAACCGTTGCTCTGCTGACTTGTATGACTCCTTGTCAGTAAGTGTAAAGCCAGGTGCACTCTGGCAGTGTTCCTGGAATAAAAAACTCTTGTTTTCATTCAAGTGAAAATAAAGGCTAGGGAGAAAAGACTGTAGGAGAGGGGGAGCAATGAATTGCATTTACTTGCTTGTCAGAATAAGAGGCAGGAACAGAAATTTGAGGAATTGTTCCTTCAGATTTGAGGCTGGTCTTGT
The DNA here is from genome assembly GCA_013396635.1 of Penelope pileata. NCBI lineage: Eukaryota > Metazoa > Chordata > Aves > Galliformes > Cracidae > Penelope > Penelope pileata. The sequence continues at coordinate 454,147 of WBMW01005084.1, read as the reverse complement.
GATTTTTAACTCTGGAACCAGTAGCATGTTGAACTAGTTTGGATGCTTTCTGTAATGACAGACTACTAATCTGATGAAAATTAGCATAATAGCTTTATGCTAATCTTGTGGAAGTCTGGCTAAAACTAAGTTGAACGTTTTTTGGGGGGGTTCAGCTGAAGGTGAATTCCCAGACATCTTAAACTTTGCAGAAATTTGAACACTGCATCATTGTAGACGTAGGATGGTTCCTTTAAGCATGATGGTGTTATTTATTTATTTATTTTAGAACTTTATTGCATAAATGTTAACAACTAATTTTTTTTCTCTTCTCTCACCAAATGTTCATTCCAGAGCAGAAGGCCACCAGAAAAAAGCATTTCACTGTTTCTGGAAGGTAGACATTTAACTTCTGAGGTTCTAAATAGCTGTTCTACAGACAGACTGAAAATGGTGGTCCTAGTATCCAGCAGAGCTACAGTTTTATATTTTATCAGTTCTACCATTAAAATCGAATAATTTGTCGTGGGTCCCTAGACCACATACTTTACAAAAGTGACAGATTATCTGAATTTACTGTGGGGTTCTTTTCTACTTAATGAGTTCCTTATCCTGATATATGATCTTCCTGTGACACCTCTTCCACATATGAATATCTGGCTTGCAATTAATCCTGAAGATTTGGATTCTATGTATTAACCTACATTCTAAAAATATAGCTCTTGCTGGAATATCTCACAAGCCAAGGTCATGGCTAATTGGTGATAAAAAAACTACTTATATTCCTGTGAGTATCACTGGAAAGTAGGTACTTTGGTCACTTAGGCCCTGTGGCAAAGACATATGATAGCTGTCAAAAGCTGTTTAGGAGAGTAGAATCAGTTTAGAAAACAATGCTGTCGGTTATTTGAAACAGTTTCATTATTAGGAAGCTTGAGTGTTACCCTCTCACCTCCATATCCATCTTCTGCTTTTCTGTGTGGTTAGATTGCAAAGAAATTGGTTGAAATTAAAGACCAAGTCTGCTTCAAATTAGCAGATTCTGTTGAATGTTACAGTGGCCTGTACAGCGGTTGAGAAGTAAAAGAAATGATGGATCTATATTAAATTAACTCTGATGCCAGTAATAACCATCTATAAATACAGAACAATTCTCAGGGCAAAGTAAGATGGAAAGATGCAGGAAAAAAATAATATGGATGACTTCAGTGTTTCCTTTCTCAGGCAATTAGTAAGGAAAATAATTTCTTCAGAATTAGGTATTTAATGAGTCAAAATCTAGAAAGTGTTTACAGTTGAATAAAAACAATAGGCTGGGAAAGCTGTGTGGAAAATTAACTATGAGTTTATCAGAATTAACAGAACAGACAGTGTCCTTGTGTTTGGTCAGGGATAGACTCATACTGTGACTGTGGAAGTACATGGTAAAATTGAAAAAAGCATAACCCACTGAGATTCATAGCTTTGAGCTGAATCGTGGATTTCAAAATTACCACTGGTGTGGATTTATGAATAGATTATCCACATTTAATCAGCGAGACCTGGACAGGCTGGAGAGTTGGGTGGAGAGGAACCTGATGACGTTCAACAAGGAAAAGCACATGGGAAGGAATAACTGCACACATCAGTACAGGTTAGGGGCTGACCTGTTGGAAAGGAGCTCTGCAGAATAGAACTTGGGTGTCCTGGTGATCAACAGATGAACATAGGCCAACAGTGTGCCCTGGTGGCCCAAGTGGCATCATGGGATGTGTTAAAGAGCATGGTCAGTAGGTGGAGTGAGTTTCTCCTCCTCCTCTACTCTGCCCTGGTGAAGCCACATCTGGAAGACTGTGTCCAGTTCTGGGCTCCCCAGCTCAAGAAAGACAGGGAACTGCTAGAGAGAGTCCAGTGAAGGGCCACAAAGATGCTTAGGGGCCTGGAGCATCTCCGTTGTGAGAAAGGGCTGAGAGAGCTCGGACTGTTCAGCGTGGAGAAGAGAAGACTGAGGGGGGGATTTTATCTATGTTTATGAGTATGTAATGAGTGAGTGTCAAGTGGATGGAGCCAGGCTCTTTTCAAGGGTGTTCAACAACAGAACAAGGGGCAATGAGTACAAACTGGAACATACGAAGTGCCATACAAACATGAGAAAAAACTTACTTTACTTAGAGGGTGTCAGAGCACTGGAACAGGCTGACCAGGGGGGTTGTGGAGTCTCCTCTGGAGGTACCCAAACCTCACCTGGATGCTTTCCAGTATAACCTACTCTAGGGATCCTGCTTTAGCAGTGGGGCTGAACTAGATTATCTCCAGAGGTCCCTTCCAACTCTTACGATTCTGTGATAAACGAAGAAGCTTTGATGTGTGTGTTTTACAGCTTCAGCTTTTCACAAACGAAGACTGACAGCAAGGATGCAAAGCTAAAATGCTTGAAATAACGATCTTCTGAGTTTTGGCCAGTGATGATGGCTTGGCTGTGCTAGCGTGTTAGGTTAGCACTTAAAAAGAGAATGCTTCTTTGTGTTATTTTGAGTAGTTTTGGAACATAATTGTGATTAATACCTGTTCTTTTTGCACTATTTTCCCTAATTTTATTTAAAAATTTGAAGATGTTCTATCTAATGGGATGGTTAATTCCAATAGTCCTCTTGGAAATAGTTCTTTGTTTACATTTATTTTTTTCTTTTCTCTGAATACAGTTGCTGTCAAAAGTTCTCATGCATGCTACATGGAAGGTATGTATATTGTTATAACATACAAGTCTGTATCTACAAGATTGATCTGTAAGTCCGAATAAGATAAATTTGGGACCTCATAATCTTCAGAATGCCCCTAGTAAATTTAAACTGTTTGCATATATCTTTGTATTTATCATTGGTTTTTACTCTCTTTCTTTTCCTCTCTATGGCATAAAGGAGATATCTGTAGTTTGTCACTGCATGGAAGAACAGAGGTACTTAAGCTTTTGTACTGTCCAACTGTGACAACAGTATGTGCTTGTCTACAGTATGGACCTCTGCACAGAACAGCAGAGAACCAAACTGATCTGGACCAAAGATGTTTGGTCAAGCATCTCCTCTGAAAGCACTAAAATGTCAGAAAATGAGATCAGAACAAGCTCATATGTATTCTCAGCCTTCAAACATTTTATATTTTAGCATAGGTGTTCTATGCATATATAATGTCTCAATGGATTTATGCATGAACATGCCCAGTGATTTTTTTACACTTGGTGTAAAATTTTAACATTCCTCATGTATCATGATAAATTTTACAGCTTAACTACATGCTGTACTACATCAGACCCTTCTGTTTATTTTGAGCTAGGCAACCAGGCCTTTATTGGAGACCTGCGGTCTTTACAATGGAAGGCACAGTGAATAACTGATTCCTGTCTATCACCCTATTACTGTACACAGATTTTACAGACCTCCATCATGTCCTTCCCCAGTGTTCTCCTTTCCAAGTTGAAAAGACATTGTCTGCTCTACTTCTCTTTCAGAAGCCATTGTACATTTTTAATTGCTGCTGTTGTTATTCTACAAACCCTCTCTGGAGGGAATGGGAAGGCCATTTGCTATATATGGCACATTGTACGTATTTTGAGAACACTAGTATCCACTTTGTTATTTATTTCCTAACAATACCTAGCATTCAGTATACTTTTTTGACCACTACCGAGCACTGAGTTGATAGCAACCCCAAGAGCACATTCTACTGGCTGGAAATCCATTGTCTTATATGTGAATATGGGATTGTTTTCTCCATGATCCTTTAACTGTAATAAAGTTATTTTATTCCTCAGCAACTTGAGAAAACTCATACATGCTTTTTTCTTTTCTTTTCTTTTTCTTTTTCCTTTCTTTTTTCTTTTTTTCCAAGAGCTGAAAGTCAATTGTAGGAAAAAATCAGAGAGAAATCCTGAAGGGCACAAGAACTGAGTTTAAGCTGTTTTTATATTCTATAATCTCCAAGGGGTGTCACATTAGAAAGTCTGTTTTCTCTTTTTTTTCTTTTCCTTCCACATCCCCTCAAAACTCTGAACGTTTTTATGCATCCATGACACTAAATAGTGCCTATAGGCAGCTGTCAATCTTTTGTTGCATGTTCATGCGTTATATTTTATGTATTGTTAGAGATCAAATGGCATTATTAAGAGTATGCAGTCTTCCTTTTCAGTGTATCAGATATACAACACTTAAAAACAAGGGATGAAAATAAGTATTTGAAAAAGATACATCGTTTGGTCTGTTAGCAAAACCTCAGCTGAGCATTCGATCTTCCCCACCTCCACCTCTGCTCTTTTATGACAGTTAGGTTTTCAGGAGTAAACTTGATTTCATGTTGAGCTTTGTTTTGTAGTACAGCCTTTGTGTAAATGACAGATTCTGTCTGTAATGTCTGCAAATCTGAAAAAGAAACCATAGTTTTAAGGGAGACATACGTAGGAAGTTGCACGTGGGTTACTGGGGCTATTCCTGTATTTTTGAAAGTTGGTCTTTATCAAAACCACATACTTCTCAAGTTGTGGGGAAAGAATGGGAAAAGGTAAGAAAAGACAAAATGGCTTATTGGCTTCTGGAAGCTGACAGATCTTTATGAAATCTCATGAATAGCTCTGTTTCCAGACCATGGACTTACAGCAAGACTTTTTTTTTTCTATTCCTGTTTACAGACATCTGTTCACATTTTCTGGTGGGAATTCTGGGATTTAAACAGCCATCTGCTTCCTACTCTAGCAGCTCAAAAACAAAAGGAATTTTCTCAACTAACAAATAAGAATCTTTGGTTAATAAAAAGGTATTGTTAGGAACATATGCTGCTTCATCCTTTTAACCTTAGTGAATATACTTTGAGTCCATTTAGATTACACTAATTTATCAAAATAAACTGATTAAGAGGCAAGATTTTTAGCATCTCATGCAGGGAGTGGAAATTCAAATTAAATAAAGCTTCAGGTGTGTTGATATTGTGTACTTCTGCATGAATTTGTTGCTGAATTCTCACATCTAACACAGATCAAGAAATTCATTGGGTTTGTGCTACACACTTACTTGTTTGAACAAGATGAGGGAATAAGTACATGTTTATTACAGTACAAAGAAAATCAGGACCAGCCTGACTACAAAGCAAAAGGCATTTGGCATCTGGAAGCTTTAAAGCTGTCTACAAGCACCATTCCACTTAAACCTAACAGATCTGCATGGAATATGAGGTAACAGAGCTACACAGCTTCCAACATGAGCTTGTCTTTGCAATGACCAGAGAAGACATCCTTAATGAGAGTGCATTGTGTTGTGTATCAACTTCCTATAACTGATATGTACTAAATTTAATGTTAAAAGGGTCAGTCTCTCCCCTCCCCAGCCCTCCTGGGGGCATCATGAGCATTCTTGATAGTGCTTTGTATTATATGGTCATAATCATATTCAACTTCCAAGATATAATTTTTCCCTGAGCACTAAAGAAGATCTTCAAGGATTAATTCTGGGACTGATCTCCATTTAAAGTATGTAGCATATGCATTATATGTATATTTAATAGACAGAAATCAAATTAGAAGTTACTGTCAATAGAGGAGATTAAAACAGAGAAGAGCTAAGATGACCTAGAAGAACATAAAGTGATAAAAAGGAACATAATACAAGGTCATGAAAAAAAATTGTCACAGTAAGGATTTATAAAATAGAAGCTATGCAGAAGGAGAAAGACTTGAGTATGCTTGATAAATACAATTCTTATTCTTGGATGCAATTTTAAATTGCACCTGAACAAATATTTCCACTGATCACATACAGGACATCAATGAGCCTTGTAATACGATATCCAACAGTTTTTTTTTCTGCACTCAGGCAATATTTATTGTGAACAAACTACCACAAAGTAAAGAATAGATGGACAGTCCATTCTTCTGACTTACAGGTGAGAATAATAATTAAAAAATAGTTTGAGAAAATTGAGATTAAGAATAGATAAGTATGCTGTCATAAATAATTTGAAACATATCAACCTTACTGGCTGATTGAAAGAGAGGGCTGACATGCCAAGGAGCACCTCTGAGAAGACTCAGGCTTCATCTTCTCTATACCTTCTCAGTGGACAGCTGTAGTCAGCAGTCAGGCCCACCCAAAGCCTTCCTCCTTAATGCTAACCAAAGGAGTTCGCTCAGCCCACCCTTGTGTGTCACTAAATTGAATGTACTGGACAGAGCCCATACTACACACATCAGTATCTTTCCTCTACTGTGGAAACTAGAAGGGGGATGCAGGAGTCCATATGTAGTCACAAATGCGTGAAATGACTTTTGAAAGTGTTTTTATTTTTATTTTTTTTAATTATTATTTTTGCTATTTAGTGCCCAGTCTTGGGAAGAACTCCTAACGAATCATCTTAAATGAACCTTAATGCTGCATTCCAGCACTTCTTTGTGGCCAATCTGAAGTCTTCTGCTCCAAAGGAACAGAACTTCTTTGATTGATCTGCTGCTGTTCTTTGTGTATTGCCGTGGAGTCTATCTTCCAGCACTTGTTGGGTAGAATTTTCATCTTCAGGACAAGACAGCCTCACCTCCAGGACCCAAGGCCCACCATGGCCCTTTGATGAGGGCCTCCTATCACACCAATGCATCATCCAAAAGGAAGCCAAGTCCACGTTTGTACACTTCCTTGGGAATTCGTGCAGAAGAGATGCTACCTCTCCGTGAGAGACGGGGATGAGGGATGAGAAAGGAGGCTATCCTGCAGGCAAGCCTTCAAGATGTTAATGGATGGCCTCCCAACTAATTCTGGGTGTGGAGGTTGTGCAGATGGTACAGCACTGGGTGCTTGGACTGGACTGGACGCTGCTGCTGTGACCTCACCAAAGGGAGTCCTGGCATGATGGTGCTGTGCCAGGCCAGCTGTGCTGGAGGTGGATCCAATTCCATTGGTTCTTCCTCTCCACAGCAGCAGTCATGGCGTGGGCCATTGCACAAAGGCCACAGGTGCTCTTCTTCCTCCACTTCTTCTTTGCAGGCCGTCTCTCTTTGATTCTGAGAAACAATTCTCTCTTTTCACACATAAAGGTGGGCAGCTGTTGCTCCAGATCCTCTTTCTTCCAACCATGGCTGGCAATTGTCAGATGCCTGGAAGCTTAGCAAGTGGTAGTCCAGACACAGGGGGTTTTTACAAGGCACAAAACAAAGTGTGGGGCACTGGTGACTACTGTGACATCAGGAAGCCCCTGTGATGTCCACTGTGATGGAGGAAGTGATATTGGGTGGCCAGAAGGTCTTTGGAAATGTGAGGGAGATTCCTCATATTGGTATTAGAGTGGTGGTGGGGCTGGGGAAAGGAGCCCCATAGGAGGAGTGACCTCTTGCCACAGATACCACAAATACAAAAATATTTAGGTGGGAAATGATATGCATCCATTTGAATAATCAAAACAAGACTATTAAAAAAAAAAATGCCCAAGAGAATTTAAAAGTGCAATTAGATAAGTCTAAAATACCTCTGGGATCCATGTACATGTACACAAACTCTGACACTGAATTCTGTGTGGTTATTAGAGATTAACTGTCATTTCAAAACCACTAAAGTTGTCCATGCAAATCCACATTTGATATCCTACTGAGATGCATTTAAAACCCATTAGCAAGATAATATTCATATGCCTCATAGAAAGGACATGAAAAGAGTAGATTTTTAAAGAGATGAATCCTCACTGATTTTGATAGTATCTTGCTTGAGGAAGGACAGAGAACATTTCAGCAACTCTATCAAAACTAGCAAAATGGGCCAAAAGGTCAATTATTTTTGGCAGCCAAGGCTTGGCAAACAAATTAGCTTTCAAATCCCTTCCTCTCAGAGGGGCCTAGAAAGCTGCTGCTTCTACCCAGTTAATCAGTTTTTTTCAGTGGAAACTAATTAACTTAGGTCTTGGATAGTCTGTTCCAGTAGTGGAAAGTTATCTCAGTAACAGATCAGAATATAAGTTTGTGCATATTCATACAGCAGTGCCTGAGTGCTTTCTAATCTGTTTTTCTGAAATGTCTAGGTTCTGATTCCTTGATGGTGATCAGAATCTTTACACTAGTCTGAGCAAGAGAGGTTTGACTCTTACTGGTTAATTTTTGATGCCCTAACTCAGAAGAGGGATGGTCTCTTACACTTAAACCACTTTATTGACAATTACAGTAAGGTTTACATGTTTCCCTAAATCCAAAGATGACACGTCTTGTGCTTTATATGTGTGTTTTTTTCTTTAGTACAGCACACATACTACACCTGTGTATTAATACAGCAGATAACTTCCATGGGAAATGTTTTTGTAGCTGATTTCCCTATTTTGTCCTTAGATTCCTTCACTGCTACTAACACTGAGATAGCATCATTCTTATGGTATCATTTAATTTATATAGCTAGCATCCTTAGCCCACCACTGTCTTAACATTTCTCTGACAAGGACTCACTTTATGCATTCAGACATATTCCAATTATTTTTGAGTTTCTGACATGAGAAACAAAGCAATTTTCCTTCCCACAACCAAAATAAAACCAACTTCAGGAGCAATCTGGATATTTAATTTTATGAAAGTGTAAAGAGAAAATTTAGTGCAGTAACTATTAGACCGCAAAACATATTTGAGCTCCTACAGAAACTAAAATCCTGCCCTTGACAGTAGAGCTGCAGAAAAAAATGATTATGAGCCGGTTTTCTGTTTGACCTCTCAACTCAGAAAACCATGATGGAACCCTACAAAACAAAAAAAAAAAAATGAAATTTCATATTGTTTAAAAATGTAAAATTTCAATCCAGAGACTTGAAAGAAAAACAAAGAGCAGAAATACTAACTGCAGAATCTGATGGGGGTAGAGTAGTTGGAAAACTTCACTTTTTCTTGTAGTCCAGGACTATGGGAGATGTGCAGGAATTTGCATAGAAACCACTGTTGTGGACAAAACAGTTTTGACTTCAGGATTTTACTTAATGCCAGTTAGCAAACTTTAAGTCACTGATTTGAGTATTTACAAAAGCAAGATGATTAACACTAGTAACACTTAGAGATACACCCTTTTCCAGCCTCAAATTTAGTCAGTACCTGCCATCATCCCTCTCTAGTGTCAATTCCCCTTGATTTCTGCTCAGTTCCCTCTTGATTTCTTCTGTGAGGCAACAGGTGATGCTGGAGGCTGGCTCAGTGCATAATGATTTCTTTCAGCTGGTCCTTGCTTCTCATTCTCGTTTTCCACTCCACTGCTCCCTGCTTCTTACTTAAAAAATGCAGAAGCAGGAAGGTTACAACGGCTTGAATATTCATCCATTATAAACTCAACCTCTTATTTCTACAGACTAGACCTCATAATAGTCTGAACTCTCATTACAGACTTCTGACCTTCTTCCTTAAAAATCTCACAGCTGCAAACGCTACATCAATTTGATTACACATGCGCTACAAATTCGACACTGACACTGCAAAGGTGTGTCTCCTTCACAGGAGCAGGCTATCACTGATCCCAAACTCTCTTACAGTCTACCATGCAGTGTTTCCAAAGGCGCACGCCCCTCGTACTACACAGATCAATGCCTTCTTAAAACCATCACCCGTATCCCAACAGTGCTGGTTTCCCAGCATTACCACTGCAACATTTTTCTGCAACTGGAGCTGTAGTTGCCCAGCACTTCTGTAATTTCACTTTAACAAAGGACTGATGTGTGATAGCACTCTTCTTGACACCTGTCCCTTCGGCAAAACTTCAGCACAACTCCCCTCCACTCTCCCTCCTGGCCTCCGTTCCTCCAGTCCTCACAGTGCCCCAACCCCCTCTATCCCTTCGCTGAGGCAACAGGTGTCAAAACCTAGTAACTTCCTTCTGCCACAACCTTCTTCTGACTCAGTTCTCGTATTTTTGTTTTATTTTCCTTCACTACTGCTGCCTTGTGGCTCCTCCGGCCTGCTGTGGGCTCCCCACAGGCCAGGCTCCCAGCTGTGCCTGGTGTGAGGCAGCACAGTGCAACCACTGAGACAGGAGATTTGAACGCAAACCCCCAGGAATTCCATGGTCCTGCTACAGGGTGTTATGTAGGAGGACCTTGGATACAGACACTGTGCTACCCACAGAAAACATTCAAATACTCAGTCACTAAGGAATGGTAACCCAATGGGACCTCCTGAGGTGCTAAAGTAGGAGGGGCTTCCTCGAGGGTCCAGAGAAATCTGTAACCAGAGAGGAACAGGGACATGGCAAATGAAACTGTGGGAGCCCTCAATCAGCAGAGCTGCAGAGCAAGGTTCAGAAGACCCTCAAAGAAAGGTAAAGCATCAGATAGAGAACTCCGTGTTCAGTGATTATACCTGAACAGCCCAAGTAAACAAGAAGGGAGCAGCTGGCCAACAGCAATGTTACTGGGGGAATAGTTTTTTCTAATATGAAAAAGAAACATACAGGAACAATCTATACTTGGTACTTTCTCCTTGCAGTTTTGAGATTGCAAGATATGAGGGCTGCTCCTAAAGTAATGCCTCCTATTTTATTATGTTGGCCCATGACATCAGAGGTGGGTGTTGGTGGTATGGCAGCAGACGCTGAACATTTCTGCTAATATCCCATTACATTTTGTTACCATGTGACAGATGGCAGCAGGGGTTCAGTCTGACAAAACGGCATGTGACATAAAAATGCAGATGAAACAAAGGTGTGTCACCGAATTCCTCCATGTGGAAAAAATGGCACACATTGACATTCATTGACACTTGCTGAGCATTTCTGGAGACCAAACCATGAATATGAGCACAGTGAGAGGTGGTGGTGCGTTTCAGCAGTGGCAACAGCGACAGTGGAGCACTTCTGCTGGTACAGATTTTTCCAAGTGCTGCATGCAGGCTCTTGTTCATTGCTGGTGAAAACGCAGAGCTAATGGTGGTGACTGTGTTGAAAAAGAGTATTTTGTAGCTGAGAATTTTCTCTATCAAATAGTGTTACTGTGCTTTGTACCTGTTGTAGTTTTGATGGAAACACGTAGGAGGCATTACTTTCAGAGCGACCTACATACTTTTTCTCACTAGACTTGATGCATTGACAGTGATTCTTATGGCATGAGCACTGCTTTCAGACCACAGTACAGACTGCAGACTGGTTCTGTGCAGCTTTGTTCCCTGTGTTGACTCTGAGAGGCAGCGATAAAGTCTTTTTTGACATGATCTGCAACAGAATTGGACCCTTACCGAGAGTGGCGTAGCCTTTTAGGTTGTACTGTTATTGATCCTGTTAGTTTTCTTAACAATTCATGAATATTTATGCCAACATACAAGCTACACAGTTCACTGAGTTCTTTTGAGAAGAAGTTTTATTAAATTGGACATAGTTCAGTGATTCACAGGCATCAAATATGATATATTTGACATATATTTGATTCGGCAGGGGGGTTGGAACAAGATGATCTCTAAGGTCCCTTCCAACCTGAACCATTCTATGATTCTATGATTCTATATTTTTAACCTCATCTATTTATTCTGATATAAGTCTCCAAGTGAATATACAAGTGATATGCGTTAGCATCTCCCCCGTTCTGTTTTCAGGTGAGTAAGTTGCCTATAACTGAACTTGCTGTGGTCTAAACCTTAGTCAAATTCTGCTTTGCTTAATGAAGAATCTGTGCTGACCCACAGAGAGTCTCCAAGGATTGGAGATGGAATGAATTTTAGGACTAGAGCAAGTTGTTATTGCATTTGGAACAGTTTACTTCTTTAAACCTAGAATCATTTTCAGGAAGAATTTCAGTTGTTTGAAGTCTCCTGGCATATTGAAATTGGAGGCCAGATCCTTAAGCACAGGAAGAAATGTCGTCGCATGTAGCTGACCGAGGGCAAGGATTGCAAATGTGATTTTGAACTATTCCTGTATGTTCCTTATCTTTGTGCATTTTGGAGTTTAAATCATGAGCACTAAACTGAAGGACTACCCAATATGGGCAGCACTCGGTTTAATAATCCTTCTCGGTATTGATAGCTCACTTCATTTGCACAGCACTTTAGAAAATAATGCAGCTTCTCATGTAGATCTCAGACCAAAGCCTATGAAGTGTATCAAACAGACTTTTAGCTATGTTACAGATGACATTTCCAGTGCTGAAGATCCCATTCCACATACATTCTGCAAAAATAACAACAGCAGTGCCTTGCATCTGCACTGTAGTAGCCTTTCTGCTGTTAGACCTCCCCTTACATCTTCCTGAACACCTCTCCCTGTCAGTGATTTTTGCTGGGGCGTGATCTCCCTGACAGGTTTCTGCCACAGATGGTGCTGAGTCATTGCCTCATGAGTTGTACTTAGGAGGATTTCATTTGGTGTAGGATTCTTCTGATTAACTACTGGGGCTGAGCTGAAGTGATTAAAGCTACTCAATTAAAAAGAAGGAATAGCTGGGAATGCAGTCCACAGAAACTAGCCTGCTACTGCAGAGGTTTCACAGTTGACTGCTTAAGTGGGTATCTGACATAACAAACGTTCCTTTGAACTCTGTTTTCTGCTGAGCTGCAGCGGTGGTTCTGTGGAGACTGGTGTGTGGGTCTTTAATAAAAAAGACTTCTGATCAGAACAATTAAAACAGCAATGTTCTATCCTATTTCTCTCTCCTTAGAATCTTATATATATATATACTGAAGATTTTCTAATAGAAAACTTGTGACTACTCTGAATCTGTGTTGGCGAAAAATTAAGGAAGGAACAATGAGGTAGAGATTTGCGGGGGAAGGGGAGAAGGGTATGATATTGGTGCCTACTGTGGCAATCAATTCTCAGCAAGCTCACCGACTTGTATTCTCCCTCTCTGTAAGACTGGTGAAATCTTTAAGTGCAGGGAATTTTAATAGTATTTGTCAAGTCTGTTGTTCACATTAAAAGTAATCTTCAGAGGATGAACAGCGAAAGAAGAGGAAGGAGGGAAAATAAAGAGGACATTCACCTCTTACTGTGTATCAAAACTTGCAAGCTCTAAGATGACTGGTAAATTTGTCAAAGGCTATCCATTAAAATTATATTTTGCGTAATCTCTAACTGACTATACAGAAGGTTTAGGACATCAGTGTCTAGGCTAACAAGGAAAGCCAGGACAGAGGCTAGAGAAAGTGTTAGGGAAGAAAAAGGAGCAAGAGAGGTGATGGGGTATGTTAGTGCTCTCAGAGAAGATTAAAGCAGCAAGCATTGCAGATCAGTTGAAGAGGTTGCAGGAAAAACAAGAAAATTCAATTTATTTTATTTTGGTGTTATTAAAAATAAATTTTGATCTCACTCTTTCCAAAGTCACAGTGTATCATTAGTCATGAAGAAAATCCAATTACAGGCATTAAAATGTTTTCTGCCTGTCCTACCTTAGGTGTTATGGGGTGAATTTCCTATGGAAGACTCTGTTGCTGAGAGTGGGATGATGCCAGCTGAAATAATCTCCTGCTGTATCACAACAGATTAAAAAAATACAGAAGACTTTCTGACCCTAATAGATCGTAGCTTGCATGCACTGTTGTCTGAGAGACTGCAGCACTGTTTTGATATTAAGAAAGGAAATAATGGGGTTATCAACCTGAGATACAGAGAAAAGACTTGTCAGCCTAGTGTAGAAAAGTGCACTATAGACAGGGCAATAAAAGCTGTCATTTTACAGAGGAAGGATTGCTGGATACAGTCCACTGCTGTTCTTATTTCAATTGAGTGAAGTAGATAATGGTAATCAGTCTCCCCCTTTTTAAGTCATTTTTGCCTTTGCACCTATTCTTAATTATGTATTTGGAACCTGTGAATCTGTCTGATGAACAGTGAAACTGTCAATTCCATTAGTGGCAGATGGAACTTATGCTACTTTCACAGTAAGCTTGTTTCAATATTCATTCAAAGAGGATTTTGCACTTTGAGCATAGGAAATTTGGAGAGATTTGTCTGCAGGCATGATTTTAACAGTTTAACACGTCAAAGTGGTTAGATGGTAGCTTACTCCTAGCATGCGTATGCTGAGGACCTTAAAGTGTAATGTTGTCATTTCTCCCCTCACATACAGATGTATATTCACAAAAGGACATATTGGAGGGAATGGTGTGAGTAAAAGCAGTAGGGAGTTATTTTAAAGTCATACCATAAAGAGTCTGTCAGTTGACAGAGTTATTTAGGGAAGTGATGACATAAATGATGCATTTGGCCTCTGATCTTTTAATGTGTGCTCCTTTAGATGGAATTTAACCTTCCTCCTTTCCTTTTCAGTGTGTATATTTCTGTGTGCTTTACTCTTCTGATACAGTAACTTAGAGAGTTTTTTTTTCCTGAAATAGCAGTCACTACTTCATTCCAAAAAGCCTAAAGGAAGATCCATTGCTGTGAATTTTAGAACCATGATACATGATGGGAGAAAAATCAGATTGTAGGGGGGGAGAGAGGGCTTAGAACCAATTGGCTTTCTTGAAAAAAAATGTCTTCCAGAGATTCTTAAATTACAAAATGATCCAGTTTATGAGAACTGAGGCTTCTGTGAATACTTACGGCTAGCCAGGCTCTCTAAGCCGGATTGGCCACACTTTTTGATCTTTGAGGTGGAGCAGCTGGGTAGCACTGCCAGCTGGAACACAGAGAGGTGAAGTCCTCATTTTCCCTGTACTGGGAAATGGATGGAGGCAGCAGAGAAGGGCACTTTGTCTAACCAAGGAGAGACTTGGCACAGCACTTAGGATACCCTTTTTCCTTTAATTTTCCAGGCAAATTAAATAAAGCAGAGCAAAATAATGTATTCTGTCAGTTTTGGGGTTGTCAGTGTAACTTAGGTAATGACTTTCAGTAGTGTAATAGTGGAAGAGTCAAAGCAGTTAGGTGATACGCTGATAGCATACCACTGAATAACTTTCCAAGAATGTTTTAACTTTTTCAGGTGGGTAGAGATTCTGGAGTCAAGTTTGCCTCAGAGCCTTGGCCTCTTATTTGTAGACCACACGATTGTGTTCCACCTACTCTGTTTTGTTAGAGGTTTGTTTCCCCAAACATTGCTGGCTTTAATGCAGTCTAGAGAATGACTGACTTGTCTCAGTGTTGTGCTGCTTAACTTACCTACTTTGAGTAACCTGCTTATATCCCTAATCTTACAACATGGGTGTTCTTTGATGCAGATGCTTGAATTTGAATTTACTTAGAGGTAGAGGGTACAGAGAGCAATGGGAAGGAGGAGACCCCTGAGGAATACATCAGGGAGAGCAATGCAGAATCCCAACAATGCCATCGATAACCTCAGTCTGTACTGGTCTACAACAGACTTTCATGTGACCCTACGTAGGAAGAGAAAGATGTGATGTGTTTCTTCACAGTGTTTCAAGTCTGCCCTGTCTACATCTGGTTTTTGAAAGATGCTGTGGAATCTCAGCTAATATTTTCCATACTGGAAAAAGGGTTATGAAATGTATCTGACATTATTTCTTTTAGGGTTTCTATTGGTAGAAGACTGCTTTGGCCATGCAGTCTGGATAGGTTTTCCCTCACTGACTTAAGCAATCCAGATATTTCAATCTAGTGGAAAATACTTACAAGTGGCCAGAAATTCTGTGGAGCTTTGAGGGGAATTTAGGCCCTTTTGCCTCTATTGGGAGGACTTACCATCTTCTGTCAGTTGCACTATAAGCCCTGGAACATCCCAACAAGGGGTGTCCTTGACAATGGCTAGCTTATTGATATCCTTGTTTCTCCAGCTTTTTTCTTGGGACACTCTCTATGAGAAGACGTTCAGTTGGAAATAGGCATTATTCTTAATGACATGCTATGTATGGACAAGACTGTAATCTCAGGGAGATTTTAGTTCTGCACCTGAGGAGCATTTCAGAGAGTTGTAAACCACTCTTTCCTAAGGAAGTTTATTCTTTCACACAACTATTACCAGTAATAATTAAACTAATAATGGGAGCCATATATCTGTCAAGAAGCACTCCTCTCAGCACTCCCTTAAGATATCTTGTATGCTTCGTAATCCCTTCATTTTCATCTCCTTTTTAAACAATTTATTACACCCTTCGCAGTGCAACTGTCTCATTATGGAGTCTAGTCATTATTGTGTAATTTGAGCTATTAATAGAGCAGCACAATGTGTGTTTTTTCCACTCACTATTTTGTCAACACAAACCTTTAAAAATGTGGGGTTTTTTTTAAGGCCATCATGTTGTTTTCTCCACTTTCAGCCTAAGTTTTGTAATGTTATAACACTTTTTTAACTATTTCAGATCTCACTGATGATCACAGCAACAAGGCATGTTAGAAAGCCTGTGAAAAAGCACACTTTTCTTCACTGCCTCCTTTCCCTCCTTACCTTCTCTGCATCTTTTACTATAAATAGTTTGTGTACATCTTTGTATCTGTCTTCTGTGTTTAGGGAAGTAGTTTTGAATAAATATGAGTTGTTGTAGCAGTATTTTTTTAGAGAAAATATTAACTAACAGGTGGAGCACTAGCCTAGAATTTAGGAAATCTGTGCTGCTATATGTTATGCAAAGTGGTTTACCTTGAAATTTTACAATGCAGATAATGAAAATGATTCAGGATTCCTTATTTATTTTGTTTAATTTTAGACAGTGTGTACTTAGTTTTAAAGCGGAAAGAAAAGGAATGTGTAAATTGGTCATTCAGAGAGCTCCAATTAGGACCTGGAGGTCAAACTGGAGCATTAATTTATGTATCATTGCCAACATCAGAAATTTCCACTGGCAAAGTAATGTAATTATCCCATCTTTCACTATACAGCCCTGATTATACAAATGAAAGCCTCATCTGTGTGGTATATGTAGCTTTATCCATGATGTTTATTTATTCTACCTACTGTACTCTGACATTTCTAGAATCAGCTGCCTGTAGCCCTTGGGCAAGGATAGACAGAGTTAAAAGAATATCAGAGGTACACTGTGTTCTTGGACTGGGACTTTTGATGCCTTAAGTATCTGTTGTGAATACTGAACAGGTTTAAATTCCTGCTGGAAAGCTAACTCAAATGCTGTTGGGATGTCATTAAAATGTGATAATGGTTTATAGTTTTAGTTTAGCACAAAGATAGATGGCTGCAGCTCCTATAACCTGTGTTATGTCCCATGTCAGTGCAAAAGAGACAGAAGAACATTTTCTTTGAGCATAATTTGTTTGAGACAAAGCACAGGGTAAAGCTTTTTAAAAAATCTAATTGGTGTATATCTGTAAAAGACATCCCACGGACTTCAGTTGTTGACTTCACACATGGATAAGCCAAACAGGGTGGAATAACCTGATTTTACTATGAGGCTGCACAGATGCACTTAATTGTCTTCAGTAGGACTAGATTTTATGGAAAGAGTAATTTGCCTCAGCAGCTGAAATTGAGGCAATGCAGTGATGTGTTGGAATTTATATATTTAAATAAACAAACATCACTTTCATCACTTGTAGTTATACTGACTTTGCGGTGCATATAGGAGTAGAAAACACTTTGGTGAGTCAACTCAGCAAAGATGATGCTGAATGTTCTTGGAAAAGCAGGTATGCACAGAGAGAAGATGCCATCTTTACATAGTGTGATTGTTCTGCGTAGAGATTGAAGAGTAGATTTGCAAAAGGACAAGGTGTAGCTAAATGTTCAAACAGCTGTACCTACACGGTGTGTTTGCAGCTGCGGGTATGGGGATATACAATCTGCTTGCGCTTCAAGAGATCCCAACCATTTGAGAGTAAGAATTCTGAGTTTTGGTTCTTACGCATGTAGAGATGGATTACTTAAGAGCAAAAGTGTATACACAGTGTTGCTAGCTGTGGCTGCAGAAGGGCAAATAAGGTGCTTAGTGCTTAAACAGTTAAAATTAAAGGTTCCTGTGGGTGGAGACCTAACATGAATTTACTCTGAAGTCTGGATGGGCTCTCTGGGAGCTTAACATGGAGAAAGAAGGAGACTGATATTTTTAATCCATTTTCATGAAAAGGACATTAACAAATGAAAGCTAAAATTGGGGTTTAGAGTTGTGGAATGATCTTTTGCTTTTGCAGAGTCTCCAAACTACTACATTTGGAAACATAAACATACTCCAGTACTTGATGATATTTTTAAATGCTTGTTAAGAAAGTAATTTCACTCAAATGGTCCTTATTTTAATCACTCTTTTGAACATCTTATCAGCTAGCTTGATACACAAACCATTTCACTGCAACTCTGTGTTGGCATTCCTCTAAAACTGTTCCATTAGAGTTGGTAGTTGTTGACTGTAGGGAAGAGATCTGATTCCTGTAGAGTGGCATTTTAAGGGGAAAGAAGAACTAGAGTAGGGATAGACAGTTCTTAGTTCTTCTTTTCATAATAATGTTATTTCACTCATATTCTGTTCATTGTAAAATACTCTGAGAATACTGTAAGTGAAATAATGATTCTTTTCCTTCTTTCCTCAGTTAAGTAAAAAAGCCTAGGCTTACAGACTATGTGGGAGTAGAGTCACAGGGCTTACCCAGTGGATCTGGCACCAGAAATAGTAACCACACTGATTTGGTGCACTAGATGAAAGCATGTAGGAGAAGGGTAGGAGAAGACTTTCTCTGTCATAATCCCTGTATGTCTGGACTGGAGGGTATTCTACCTACTTGGTGGAGTGGGCTGGCTAGTTGAAAAGGTGAAAGAAGGAGCATACTGGCTTCAGAAGCATAGCCCCTCGAGACATTGATGGTGAGGCTGCCTAGGTAGATTAGTAGTTGGGGCATTCAGTTTGAAGAAGAAAAACAAGTGTTTAATGCTTGAGAGATTGCCTTGTTTAAATAGCATAGGCCAGAACCTGTAGGGCTGAGTGACTCTTTCTCATATAATAATGAATCATACTGAGTATTTCCAATTCTGTAGGAGAATAGGTGCTACTTTCTAGTTGCTTGGAACGTGTAGAGGAAAACAGATTTTCTGTGGTAAAGCTTTAGACTTTCTTTTATTGAGTCAGATGTCTGTAAACTAACATCACGTTTGTTCTAGAATATTGCTGATAATTTCAGTATACTTTGAATGAGTCACTATATATAGCCATCTCCTCCCACTGTATACTGAAGCTCACTTGTTATCTTTTGCACTGAAACAGCAGAGGAGTGCTTAGGCAAGCAGAGACATCAGCTGATACAGGGCAATACTGAGTCTGTTGCCAGAGTAGCTGTATGATTCATGGCTCCTGCTGCATAAAGGAGGAGCTCAGTCTTCCCTCAGAATCAGATTCAGTCTTGGCACTCTGTTTCAGGAAGGTTTTCAGATATTTCAGGAAGAGAACAGAGCCTCCAGAAAGGCAGGAGGAAAAATTAAAGCCAGGATCTGAAAATTAAAGCACAGGTTCTAACTTAAGTGGAAATTTGTCCTGAAGAGCAAATATGCCTAATGTTAGTTCATTTAGAGTCCTACTGCACGTATATATGCCTGAACTATTGAGTTCAGTGTAAATGAATGACAAATGTTTGTAAGCATGCTGAATTTAGAAGTTAGTTTAAGCAACATCATATGTAGTACACTAAAAAAAATGTAAATTTACATGTAGCAAAACTGTAATGAAGTTATTTCACATGAACTCTCAGCAGTTGTCCCTGTTTAGCTTCTATGGTGCTCTTGCATACACCCTCTAATTTTATTGTATTGGGCCTGAGATAAAAGAATTTTGAAGATGACATTTTTGTTGTTGTTGTTTGTTTTAAACCTGTGATGCTCTCTAAAAATGTAATGGTAGATGAAGCATCCACACGTGAGATAGGTTTAAATTAACTAGTTTGCATTTGGCTAATGCATTAAGTGTGATGTTATAGACTTACTTTATGTGTCTGAATAAATGTATTGGTGAATAGCTTTTTGAAGCTCTGTAGGATTGTTGTTTCTGTGCCCTTTGTCTAAACTGGCATGTCAAACTGCACACTGAAGAATCTGGCTAAATGCCTTAGAGTAAAGGATAATAACATTTTGCTTGAATTTAGTAGGGGGAGATCTCTTCGTGTCTGTAGATTTTTTTTTTTCTGACATCCTAGAACTTTGGCAGTTTGCTGCTTCTTTAAGAAAGCAGGACTGAAGCAGAAAGCTTTTCTTAAGTGAATGTGTCCTTCATTAGTTGTTCATCCTGGCTCATTCATGGTCATTAGCTTAATTGCTACTTTGTAAAAGTGATTAGTTATTATTTGTAGGTAGAAAACAGGAGCACTCTGGAAAAGACCTTATTGAACAGACCTTTAAGTGTAAAGAGGTGGTACTGGCTGTGCAGCTGTTGGCCACCAAAAAGACAATGTGCTTAAAGGAGCTCATGCACAGAAAGTTGCTGAAGTACGGGAGTGCATGTACCTGGGCCTGTGGCAGCCATGCGCACGTACCTCTCAGCACTATTTTGGCTGTGGAGAGTGACTGGTAGAGTGACTTCTCAAGGAATGTAGGTTACAGAGACAGATGGAAACAAACATCAGGAGATTGTATTCCAGGTTGAAAGTTTTTTTTTTATCTTGCTGCAGTAACTATGAAAATACTCTCAAAGTCCTTTGACTGCAGCAGTCATGTCCCTGTTCCCTCAGTTCAGACTCATTATGTAGATGGGATTTGCAGAGTGATTGCTAATTACTATTTTAAAAGTTGCCTCTTTTCTGGAAATTCTCCCTCCCATTTTTCTTTAAGAGAAGCTGAGAAAACTGGGAGTTTTGAATCTTTCTATGATGCATACATCTTTATTTGTGCTAACTAGCTGAACCTAGCAAAGTGAAATGTATGTTATTACTAGCATTTTATATTACTTACTTTTGAAAGACTGATGGTATGCAAGTTGTGTAGATGACACCAAACAAATTAGGCCTAATCTTTTCTCATATTCAAGAACTATGGAGCTATAGATAATCATTTTGTTAGTATTGTGGCTGGTATACATTTGTACCTGAAATAGTCCTCTTACAAAAGAGGTTATTTATCCAAAAGATAAATTATACTCTTCTAGCAAATTGAAACTTTCTGATGTGTACAAGTCGGAAAAAAAGAACAATTACTAGCGATGACATATACACAAATTTCAGATCATTGACAGGTTTATTTTATTGTTATGCACAGGTAAGATGGAGTGAGCACATGGGATAATTTAAAACAATTCAGAAAATTGTACCACTTATGCACTCCAGCAGCATATTTTACTTGGAGATTGTCTATAAAGAACAAAGTTTAAGAGCTCAGCTGTATGAGGGACAGGAATTCTGTGGTGTTGCTGAAATAACTTCTAAGAAGGCCTTGAGAGATACTAATGAGCAAAATCTGAATATCAATTTAAAAGGTGATCTTGATGACACAGCCTCTTTGGAGCATGAATGCCAATATCAAAAGCTTTAGCCTATGCTTTTTTTTTGTTTGTTTGTTTTCTGGTTAATGATATTCAAGAGCTTGATTGTCAGATTTATGAAGTCATTGTCTGTAATGAGAAGGCTTTGGATCCCACCCAAATGATATATTTTATTTAGTGAGCCAGCAAGAAAGGTCCTCACGTCTTGGACTTGGTGGGTGTATGAAGAACTGAATAATCTTTTTGCTGATAGCATGTATTTTGGTTGATGATGTTTTGAAGATACAAGCAATATAACTCTGAGACCGTTATTTTCATTATTCTGTGGAAATGCTGACCTGTGTGGTGTAGTACACCACGACTTTTCTATACATCTAGTAGGATTTCATGTGCATACATTTATTGTGTATGCAGACTTAAAAAATTACACATTTGATTATGCCTCTAGCTACTGTCTCAGTTGCTTGAGATGAGGTTATCTTCTGGCCTTTTGTAGTCTACCTCTGACTGAATTGCTGCTAAAATAGTTCTGCATTCTTCCATAGTTCCATAGTGTGAATAACTACTCACATGCATCAGAGACAAGATATTAGTTTAGCAAGGGGTTGTTATTTTGAGGTAGCATTGCGATCACATACCTTTTAGGGGTAAATCAGTAAAAAATCCTTACTTCCTCCATCCTGCAAGTCCTCCAGCTCTTCTTTGCTTCTACTGCATGTTTGATGCTAATATATACCACTAGAGGTGTATTGCCAAACTTCTCAACTGTAGAGTGGAAAGGAAGAGTATGTGAGCTAGTGAACTTTACAAAGTACAACTGTGAAAGTTTCCCTTCGTTATGTCTTGTTAAATTTTGTGCAAAGAATGCAAGATGTCAAAATCTTCTAGAGTGTTTGTAGAGAGGTCATTATGTATATCTGGCAAGAAGATCATGTTTGTTGCAGGCTTAGCTCCATGCCTGAGACCACTGAAGACCCCATCTGGTAAATAAATTGTTGTAGGTGACAGCTGAGTTTGTAGTATATAACATTACTGGCCTCTACTACTGTTGGCTAACTTTGGTAATGCTCTACATCAACAGGGAGGTTTTACGGTTTGGTCTTTATTTTAAGACTCAGTTTGTGTTTCTGATTTAGAAATCAGAAAGGGTTTTAGTTCAATTTAAAGTGATTATATTGATTAAAACAAACCACTTTGGGGTGAGACTTTTTTCTTTCCTATCCCATAAAAGCATTTGTAGATTCAAATGACATTCCTTCTTCAGATGCCTTTTTATTTAAAATGATGTTGGCTTAATTACGATAGCCAGCAAGACTGCTGTTCCCTTTACTGCTTAATAACATGTTTCAGGAGGGTCACCCTGTATGACAACCCCTGTTCCAGATCTACAGAAGCTTCCAGAACAAAAGGAACTGATGGCTGATTCCTAAATAAGTGTTCAGCTGGAAATGTTCTTAGGTAGAATATGACGAGGAATGGGTTTTAATGGATGAGCTGGAAAGCGGTTAGGAATACTTAGTGCTACAGAAAGGTTTGAGGTTGTTAGTGATTTAGATACATTAAAGTAGAGGGAACAAACACTTTAAGAAATTGAGGGAGAATTCTGAGAGACATGAGTAATTTCAACACTTGCTTTTAATGCAATACAGGCTCTTTCAGTGTGACACCTTGCCTGCCACCTGGGCCTGTCTCACGGGTCTAGCAGTAGTCTGTGTTGCAGTCATATTTGGGGGAACCCTGCATGGACATTCTGGCCTGAGGAGTGCTGGAGAAATCAGTAAAGAGGATCAAAAAGACTATAAGATACAGCAATAATCTGAAGCCCTGTTGATGTCTCCCAGTCTTTCACAGAGCAAAAAACACCTGGGATAGTCAGATTCAGTTCAGTGTAAGAGATAACAGCTCCATCTTGGACTTCCTTTATTTTTAACTATGAAAACTCTTGCCACATTTCATGTTAGTTCCTAAAATATTTTGCCTCAAGTATTTTTTATGGGCAACTTTGCACTCTGAAGCTGATAGGTAAATCAAGCATTTGTCCCCAGCAGTGCTCAGCTCAGAAGTGTGCAGTGGTTATTTATGGTTCCTTCAATGTCATAAATGGTAACTTAGTACAATTAATTTTCCCTCCTTGGACCTTAATTCTCTATGGCTGAAATAGGAGTGATTAATGTTGCTTTCGTACTCAAGTGTTTTGAGGTATGCTAATGACAGGTGTTGTGGAAAAGCTACATGCAGCTAAAATCCCCACCAATCATGAAGTGGGTATCTTAGGTGATATGCTGGCATTCCCTGGGTAATAAATAAAATATGGCTTGATGACACAGAGCAGCAGACCCCAAAGCAGGTTGTGCGTACCCTGTGGGGGTGTGCAAGATGATGCATTGTGGTGCAGGAAGAAAATATTATAACTTCTATTCATTTGTCTATTCATATGTTTATTCATATTCTATTCTATTTATCTAAAATAAATTAAGCTTTACTAATATTTAACATATGACTTGGCAGTGTTGTCCTCACTCAGTCTGTATATAAGATGGCCATGTGTCAGGTATGGTACATGAGGTATCCTGAGGGAAGAGTGGGTGATCCACAGCAGGGAGGTGTTGGCAGTGTGCTTTCACTCATTTGTTCACATTCAGTATATTACATCATCTAGTTTTAATGAAAAGAACCCTCACAAAATGAGAAAGTGTCTTGAAAAGAATCTCAATTGAAGGTAACATTAATAATGCTGTTTGCACAAACAGCAAGAAAATGGCAGAGATGAAAGTTCTCCTACTCCAAGTCAGACATATTATCATAGAAAAGCACTAATGACCTAATCAAATGTGACAAGGCCTCTGAATCACTGCATCACAAAGCGTTAAACCAGAATTTTCAGAAATAATTGACAATATTTGATCACTTAATTCTCCATGAAAAGAAATAAAAATTGTGAGAGCAAGAAGCATGGCTTTTGTGCTTTTTTGTTATTAAATAAAAAAATAAAAATATTATTTCTTTCATCTTTATTTCATCCATTTTATTTTTTTATGTTTTATAATGTACGTGATATATTAGTACAGTTCTAGATGTATGTAATTTTTAAGGACATAAATATGCTAAGATGTGTGTGCTGAATTTTTTTCTTTTTGTTTTTGCTAATAGAGGTGTGTAATCAAAAAAGTTTGGAAACCACAGGTACAGAGAGTAACCAGTTGAACAATAAATGACGGATTAGATCATTTGCCGTCCTTCATTGGGTGTTCTAACCACACTCTACATAGTTGATTTTACTGGGCAATTGAAATTTTCCTGTTGTCAGCCAGTTTGTTTCACACAGAATGTTTCAGAGTTGAATCAGTTCTTTAATATACAGAGAGCAGCGTCCTGAAAAAGCTGCTGCTACTCTGAAGTCTATGCTATGCATTGTCTGAATAATGAATTTGGTTAAAGAGCCTATGTATTAACATCTGGTATTTTGTTGAGTTCAGTAATGTAATTTTTTAGCTCTTAGCTTTTCAAAGTTAATGGCTTTGACTGGAGTGATTAACACCAACCTTGCTCCCTGTGGCAAGGTTAAAATGACATAAAATGTTTTGGAACACAAACTTTGTCATGGTCCTCATTACATGAAATACCACTGCAAGTCAGCCAAGGACACCTTGATTAGTCTATAATGTCCTTCTATTAGCAGTTTCTTTTTTTCTGCCAGTGATAGATATTTATTAATATTTGGTATATGATGAAAATATATTCCTTCCAGAGAGCTATTTATGTTCTCATGAATTTCTGACTGTATAGCAATTTTTGAACCAATGGAAAAAGACTAATGACCTGAGGAAAGGCATGTGGAGATTCAAAACTCTGCCAACTCTGAGTGCATGACGTGGTGCTTTTTATGTTGATTCTACATGAGTGAATATATAATGATATATCTCAATGTGAATATCAAATGTTGCTCTGTGGTGATGGGTTAGCACATCATATTTTTTGAAAATGTTGCACAGAGAAATGCAGTGGCTGAGATTTGGCATTCAGTTCAGCTAAACTGTTTTTATAATGATATTTCTGTTTTTTTTTCATCTTTAAGATTTTTATGTTATTTTTTTGTATGTGAGAAGTAAGTTTAAAATCACGTTCATTAAAGGCACAGCTTTGCACCCAGGCAAATTCTAGAATTTTAACTCCATGTGTGCAAGTTAGGGCTTGAGATAAGTATTCCTTGATGCAATTGTAATTTCTGGGCAACAAAACTCCTTTGCCATGAATGATAGCTATCAGAAAAGGAAATAATGTTCTTATTTTGTTTGTTCGATTGATTCTTAAACATTTTTTTCTAATAGTTTCCATCATACTTGATGTGCTCTATTCAGATGAAATGGGAACGTAGACACAACTCATATTTACATCCATAGGTAACCAGCACTTCAAAAGGAGTTTGCTCTAATTAGCGTGAACTGAAATAGAGGTAACAAACTGATGTATCTCTCTTGTGGGACAGAATTATGCAAAAACTGTTCTGTACATCAAGCTTGTCATCTTTNACTCTTTTTTCAAAATGACTTTTTTTTTTTTTTTTTTTTTTTTTTTTTTCTTTTTCTCTGTAGACAAAAGTCTTTATGTAATTTCTGGAGTTGCTTTCTTTGTTTGGAGTTTCATCTTTTTTGTGTGATCCTCTACTGTACTTTTCCTCTGACTCACCGTAAAGACAGTTCTGTTCCCCAGGGGAGTGACCATACTTCGATCGTTATTCAGCTGGAATATCTTCGCTTCTATCACCTTTATCTATACCTGTGCACCATTGTTCTATGCTTAAACAATTATTTGACTCCAAAGCAACTGTAAGAATCACATGAGCCAAGCCTCCCCTACCACCATTCTTTGGTTCTCATTCACCACTCCATGTACTCTGATTAAAAATGTGCTGTGCTGGTGCTGGGCACAAAACTTCCAGGGTGGGCTGTATCCAGTTCTTCAGCGCAAGCGACAAGGCTAATACTATTCTCCAATTACTGAGGGAAGAAAAGAAAAAATTGTGTTGATAGGCTTGCTTAGATTGTCCTAAAAAGTTAGGTGTATTTCTGAAAGTGGAAGGAGAGCATTGGAAAAATTGTTACTGTAGCTTATGCAAAGCTTTTAGAAGTAAGTGCTGTGACACTGCTGATTTTGATTTTTAGAAAATGTACTGCCAAAAAAACCTTAACATAAAGATCTACTGTGGAGGCATTTATGTCAATAATTGTATCAAGCATCAAACTTCAGAGTAGTGTTTCTATCTTCTTGTTACAAAACCACTGTTTTTCCTTTTTTTTTTTTTTTCTTCCCAACGCTCTAGTTTGTCTGTTTGTTTGTTTATTTAATTGATGTTGTATGGAAGACGTTGTACCAGTTCTTTGTTTGAGGATGCATTCTTATCTTGTTATGGATCAGTTTTATTAAGAAAGTTTGGTTCTACTCTTCGATTCACTTTGAGGCAACTTTCTAACAACTTAATACATTTATGTGTTTTCTCCTGTTTTGCTTCAGTTCCTGAAACCTCATCTACTTCAAATTTAATTGCAATTCTGAGAGAGGTTTCTCCTTGTTTCATTGCATTAATAATTTATATATAATAAGGGGAAACAGTGAAAGTAACAGGCGAGGCTGGATCAGTTATTGTTATAAAGTGGTACCCTGGAGATGCAATGAATGAGTCAGATGTTTAATATGAAAGAGTGACATCTTGATCAATTTCATTTCTGCATGCTTAGAATCTGTGTATGATCCTGTCATTCGTCAGTGGTTAGTATAAAATGACAATGCATTTGTTATGAACAGATTTTAATTTACAGGTAAATAAATGCTAAAACATTGAATACCAAGGAAAGAAAGTAACCCTCTCTTTCCATCTGTTCTGTGGATTTCCACAGCTATGTTGGGTGTGTAGAAGTATGAAAATAAATTGTGACTAAAATACATTTATTACTTAAGCAATACTAGTGCTCTGCTTTTAAGGGGCAGAAGAGTGTCCAATTCCAGTTTTCAATTTAAGATTCAGTTTTTAAAAGCACAGGTATTTAGCTCTAGTATAAAAGCAAACCAAATCGAGGGTCCTTCTTGTATTTCATCCTAATCTTGTGAACCCTTGTTTTTATTCAGAATAAATTTCCACTGGCCTATAATACTAAGTCCTTCACTATTATTGTTTCTATCCGCCTTATTTTCTTCCACCCCTTCTCCTGTTTTACAGTAACTGGGTGTGCCTTTCTAAGTTGCTTTAGCTGAAGCTGCCAAATAAGTGCAGATAATCTTTGTTTTCTTAAGCTTCACTATGCTTAAAGAAAGAAAAACAAAACCAAAATGAGAGCAGGAGTGTTATTTCTTAAAGAAAATTAAGTCTGTTTAACTATATCTTTTGGCTTGGCTAAGCAAGGTCCACTGGTATTAGCAACACAAAGGTTGATCAGGAGACCATTTTACACATTTTATTGATGTGGTTGTAAAAAGTCCCTACTTCCTTTGTTTTACTGAGTCAACCAGGGAAAGAATCTGCCTCAAGAATCAAGGCTCCAAAATTTGCCTTGATTTCCATTCCCCAAAACTATTTTCAGCAGTCAGGGCTACTTCTTGAGCAGATTTTTTATTATGCTTTCACTAAAGAATTAAATATTAAATATAAGTCGAAAAATGCTTGAGAAGAGAAAAAAAAGCTTTGACTTTGGGTAGCTATGGACAACTTCATGTATACAGCTTTTCAGTTGATTAGTTACAACGGATTTTGCCTATAGTGTCTTCCTCCTGCTCTGATGGTGCAGCTTGGGCATAGTTGCAGCTGAATGACTGTAAGCAATGTGTTTTCCTTAGCTCTTTACTTTATCTTTGGTCTTTGGAAAAGTACCATATGGTACTACAGATCAAAAATAAATAAATAAATAAAAATAAAAATCAGTGCTTGCTTTTACATTTCTTGGAGTTTTAAAGTTTTAACATATCTAAGTGTAAATCATGAATAGTCTAAGTCTGTTTATGTGGAAATTGTATTGCAGAGTGGTGAGAGAATATTTCAGAACTGTCATAGTTCATAAATGTTGTGTGGCTGTTGAATTCTACAACATACAAATGCCTCATATTTTGTATTTCCAATTGTGACTGGAGAAATTTCCTGAGTGCCCTGAGGAACAGAGCGACAGGTAATTTATTAGCTCTTCTCGCTTCTGAGCTTTGTAGGCAAAGAAGTGATGCATTAAAATTCTCCTTGAAGTGGAACCACAAACCCAGACTTCCTCCTACATCTATGTTACTCACGCATTCAGGAAATGCTGTTTGCTGCATCATAGAGGAGGAAAAAAAGGAAATAAGACACTGTTTAGTTTCAGTTCAGTTGAGAAAACTTCAAAGACAGGTTTTTGTGTGTAAATGACACTATAAAAAGCATCTCTCCTATAGCACAAATTTGCTTCTAATAGCAAGTCAGACCAAATGCTGTGGCTTGTCCTTCATGCCTCCCTAGGGATTTTATCCCTAATTGAATCATGATACTCTAGCTTTACTAACATCACCGTTCTGACCGGTACAATTCTACACATTTCTTCACACCAGAGCAGATTGATCTGAAATCTCTACCTGTTTATGTATAGGGAGGCTGTGAGGATAAATTAAATGTGAGCAGCAAAAGTGACTACATTAAAAAGCTGAATAATGGCTTGTTCACAGTGCATTTGTTCTCAATTTTCATCATTTGAAAACTTTCTATTCTAAGCTTTGTTTCCACTGAAGTTGAAACACATTGAAACCAGAACTCTACCAGAAAATATGGGGAAAAAGGAAGGATTAGAATTGTGAGTCTGAGAATCTAATCTGGTTAGAAAGATGCACAAAAGCTTGTGACGCTAAAAGCAGATACTATCTTGAGTGCCTCAGCCGCTGAATGAATCCTAAACGCTTATCTTTTTTTTTTTTGTTTGTTTTCTCCAATGAGGAATAAACCTTCTAACCTTAGATGCTTTAGAAAATAAGGTTATGCTTCTAAATTGCTTGACACTTGTGATAAATCAGTTTAATTGGACATAGATTCTGCACAGTTCTAGATCATCATAGAAGTAGTAGAACGCATGGAAGCATCTCTGCTATGTAGATCAGCTGCGTGTGTGCATAAAATAACTATACTTAATTACACACATAAAAGCAGTACCTCCTATAGAGATTTTTTTAGAAATGATGGCATTGAGCAATAAGCAGAAGTGCTAAAAAAAATAAATATACAGACTTGTATAACCTTCTACCAGAACTCCTTAGTACCCAAAATTGCCCTTTGAATTTTTTCCTTAACTTCCCCTTCACTTGCTCTGTTATTTAGCATGTATTTTGCAGGCATAATGCCATGAAAGTCTTTACTGTCTGTCACCAAAATTTGAAATGAATGAATAAATACATCACTTTTTATGATGTATAGGAGACAGAGGATAATAGTTTTTTCTTGCATAACCATATAGGCAGCTCGTTTTAGTATTTTGAATGGAAAGCAGGCAGGACTGGCTAATGACTTAAGGCTACAGCTAATGTTCTACAAACTAGTTTGTTTGGTTTTTAAGGCTGAAATGTTGACAATCATGCCACTTCTTTTTATATGAAAGAAAAAAGACTGTCTTTGCTTTGTGAGTACTTTGTCCAGATGTTTCATGTTGCCTTCTGTGTGATTACATCTTTAAAGGTTACTGCAGAGCTAAAATGACTGTCTTCTTTCAGAAACCCATGGGAAACCTACAGGCAGGAAATAAAAGTTAAAAGTATATACTGATGCTCTGCCATTAAAGAGAAAAATGTAGAGTGCTACTGAAAATGTTAAGAAAATGAAAAGAGACTTTTCTGTTCTACCAACAGTGAAACGATCATGTCTGTGCATATTTTTACAAAACACAATTAATTTTGAGAAAAGTAGCTTCAGTAAATGCAGAATATCAATCTCTATATATGGGGGTTGAAAAGATCAAGAACATCAAACATTTGTACAAATTTTGAAAGAGGAAGGCATTACCTTTCTCTTGCCAAGGGCTGTGAGTTAGCCCTCTATAACCTTTAATCTAAAGTGCATCTCCAAAAGTACTTTTTCATTACAATTTTCTGCATTTCCATACAAAATCTACTTACCTCCCTTGATGTTCTTTCTGGCATCTGTGTTCTGCATTGCTGCAATGCTGCATTGTGAGTGTGACACCAGAAGGAAGGAAAATCTGCTCAAATGCCTTCTTACATATAGATTCTGTGTTTATGAAAGCAGGGGAAAGGGTGTGCATGGAAACTTCCAGAGGAAAAGTTATGGTGACATTGCCTATAAACCGACAGAAGTGAAGGCCCTCGCTTATGTTAAACCATACTTTGTTGTTGTTGTTTGTTTGTTTTTTAAATTATTATTGGCAAACCACAAATATTGATGAAAAAATGTGTTGTTCCATGGGATTCTGTGCATGTGTGTTTCTTCCATAGTGATATTGTTTAAGGTCGTTTTGCTGCAGCAAAGGAGACCAAGTTGTTGAAAATATTTGACGGCTCACCTTACCCTTAAGTGGATGTTCAAATTCTGATCCAGAGATCTATTACTAGGGTTCTGTCCAGTCCAATGAGGTCAAGGAAAGCTTCTGTCAAACTGCAAGTGCGTAACTCTGCCACTAAATGCTGTGTTCTGGACTATGCATGCAAACGTGCGCTTCTCTGTACCTCATCCCTTTTTATGGCAATAAAATTTGGGAGAGAACACACCTTGAGAGACTCCCAAGTTGTTGGGAATTCTGAGCACAACAAGAGTGTATTTTTTGAGTGGCTGTGCAAACGAACCTGTGCTTTAACCTGTTTTAACATAACAGGGAGATGAAGGAAGAATGAGTTAAAGGTAGTATATAGATCTAGTTGTTTTTGTGGGTTTTAATTTGGACTATTGCTATACATTGAAAACAAGTTCCTTGATCTTCACTGTTCTGAGTTAGTGTAGAAAAGTGTTTCATCTGTTTCTGTGTACTGCTTCAAGCATCTAAATCCAAGGATGGTTTTGGATCTCATTGAGGTGTCAAGAATGATGTACTACAGGACAATGTTTTCAGGTTTACCAGAAATGTGTCAGAGAGCCAGATATGTTAGGTATTGTCAGCAGCTGTGCTTGACTGCATGGCTAGGACTGATAAGCTCAGTTATTACCGGTAAGCTGATAAAGGTCTCCATGGTTCCAACACCATTGTGGGCATACCAGTTGTGGGTGCAGTATTTCAGAATCATAAAGCCAAAGAAAAAGGACTGTGCTCCCAGAAGGAATTGGAGAATCATCATGTTATATGCATAGGGTGACTGTCATTAGGAAACAATGACAGCTCAGGGATACGTCTTACTAATGGGTTTAGTCAGATGTGACCAAAACAGTAACAAGGACGACAGCTGACCAAGTTATCGGTTTCAATCATCCTTTGGGCAGAAGGAGAGACAGGACCTGACAAGCATATGTTGGGAGAAGTGACATGTTAGTTTAATTTCATTGATTTGAAATGAACTGGGCAGAAGCTTTTGGGATGCATTCTTTGGGGCAAATCTTTCTCAGGCATCTGCTTGTTGGATTGAGAAAGTAAACTACTCACAAAGTAATAGAGAACAATGCTTTTCAGTCTTCTTGTGGCTTACAATGTCACTAATTTTTATTTTTATTTTTTTAAATGTCTAATTTTACTGGCTAGTATTTTCACTAACCAAGAGCTGATGTTGAAGTCTAGAAGTCTGAACTGGCCGTGTGTAAGGAAATAAGGTTTTTCCATGTTAAAAACCCTGGAAAACATAGACTACAGGAGGATAAGTATTGGATCAAGCCAAATAGTTGTTTACTCATATCCTATCTCTGATTAAATGGGAAAAATGGGTACTGGCAAGGAATAAAAGAGCAGGACAAATGTCTACAATGCTTCTTCCTAATTCTCATCTGGTTTTGGTCTTTTTTCAGGTTTTTAGTTGTGGTTTCTCCATGCATAACCTGTGTTGAAGTGGAATTGGGCCCCGGAGTCACGACACAGTCTCAATGTGAGTAAGGTCGTGCTCTCTTAATCAGAGCGTGTACAACATATATAAGTGTATAACAGAAATATGTGGGCAGCACACATTG
The DNA here is from genome assembly GCA_013396635.1 of Penelope pileata. Classification (NCBI taxonomy): domain Eukaryota; kingdom Metazoa; phylum Chordata; class Aves; order Galliformes; family Cracidae; genus Penelope; species Penelope pileata. The sequence goes on along the minus strand of WBMW01005084.1, from coordinate 421,823 downwards.
GCCACAGGGTCCCGATCACGCAACCTCTCCTTCTCCTGATTGGAGCAGCACGCGGACAGGCGTGATTGGTCGCTGCCCGCTGGCAGCGCATCCGGAGTCCGGATACACCTCCCCCTCCAGGTGCTTACAAGGAGTAGCCGAGGGGAGAGGCTCATACCCTGGGTTTCTCATATTGATCCTCCGCAAACCTGTAGTGGATTTTCTTGCATAAATGTGTCCTGTCTATCTTTTAACTAGTGTAAATTTTTAATATGTGCTATATCCTTATCAAAGACTTTCAGATTTTTTCTCCAATTTAAGATGTAGCAGAATGGCACTATGAAGATGGATGCTTTCTATCTTCAGAAGCGTTAGTTTTACTGAAAGCCTGAAAAAGACACTGTTTCAGCTTTCACTTTGTCTTCTGTGTGATGTTGGCATGCACTTTATGTCCAGTATTATATCTACATAACATGATTAGAAGTTTAAGCATCTTCATTATTAGCTCTGTCTTGACAATGTGGAAGTGGAAGCAAGATAGTAGAGACAGTGCAATACTTGGGGTATGTCAATTAACCCTTCTGACAGGTGGGGCCTATCAGCCTGTGTGAATCAATGTGGTAACTGTGATGATCAGGAGTCACTATTTCTGGTAGTTCACGTGTTCAACGTTCTCTGCTTTGTAGGAATATCATTCTTTGTCGTTTACTCTTTTCCTTACTGAAAGTGATTCATGTCACTGACTGAAGGCAGGTCTGCACTGACTGATGAGAATGAATGGCCGATCTGAGTGGAGGGATGCCTTAAAAGGGCTTCTTGTGGTTGTGACTTACTTACATTTCTTCTTGTACTTAAGAGTTCATGAAGAGTGTGAAGGACAAACAAGAATCCCTATTTCATACTGATGTAGAAGTAGATTCACGTACTTCATTCTTTTAGGTTTTCTTATTCTCACTCTCACCCCTTATTTTTAAATGAGGAAAAATATGCCTGCTGTCAAATAAATAATGATGAGGATTCCTCTCATTTGGGTTTCTGAGCTTTCTGCAGAGGCAGCAGCACATTGTAGCTTTAAAATTGTAGCTGAAACTGCATGGTTATGGATAGTGCACGCAGCAGCGTTCAAGAGACTGAGCCCAAATCTAAACTCATTAGGAAAGCATGCTTTTTGTTTAGCTCTGTTACTGTGCAAGTATTCACCTTGATTCTTTAGTAGTCTCTCTAGTTTGATGAGACAGATGGTATTTTACTGTAGCTATAAAATCAGAATTTAAACTTGGAATGTCCTGGGATGGTGATTATTTTTCCTCATAAATAATGGGTCATGATTATATCTGAAGATGTACAGAGATATAAATGTGTCTGAAGCTTTTCTATGTGACAGAAACAGACCATTATTTCAAATAGGGATGAAGTGCTAAGTACTATATCTATAATAATAAAAAAGCCACTAGAAATAGTTTTGTGTCATTCACCAAGAACGCTTGCATGAGGGAATTATTTTAGGAAAAATGACTTGAAAACATGCTGAAATGTGTAATAGAACCGTATACTTAGGATTGCAGTAGGAATTAATATTCAGCTCTACATCTGGTTTTTCAGTAGACTGGAAGAAGCTTAATGACAGTGTCTCCTTTCCAGTGTATCTGCTGTGTATGCATATTTGTTGTGTCTTTTTTCTAATTTGTTAGGTGTTCTGATTTGTCATGAGGCTTCTTCATTTTCATGAAGAGTTAAGGAATCATAATCATGTTAATATGTATGTCTGCAATTCAGCCTTAGTGTAATACAGGATGATCTAATGCAGTGAACCTTCAGAAACCTCGGAGTTGTATTTGTGCCCATGCTAATATAGGAAATCATGCAAAATTAGTAGAATTTTCGTCGGTATTTCAACTAGTCTCTTCCTTGAGAATCTCAAGGTACATTATAAGAACTGTGCTACATTAGTGGCAGGAAGTTGTTGCTATTATTTGCCTGAATGTGTACTGATGGTTTGTTTCATTTATTCCACAGTTAAATTTATTCTTCATGTTAATACTTGAGAGACTGTTCTTTCTGAAGAGAGGATTACCAGTCCAGCATCTCTTAAGTGAACTGACATTAAGACTTTGGTTTTGTTCTTATATGGTATGGAGCATAACGGAGTTGGATTTACATTACTGGAATTCATTTTGAATGTATGTTCTAGGACCTTGCTTCTAATAGAGGATTTTTTATATGCAAACAGCTATAAGCTTCCTTCACATATTCTAGGAATGATAAGACAGTGTGTGTGTGTGTGTGTGCGCACATGTGTGTGCCACATGTGTGGCAAATCTTGCCTTAGTCATCCGCTTCTGGGAGTAAATGAAGTCCACAGACGTACAAGTAGAGTTCTCAGTCTGAATGGTTCTCAGTTTTCCACAAGGATTGATCAGCAGTTCTCGAAGGCCTTTGACTCATTCTTACAGTGACATTAGCTTCTGGAATAACAGTTAAAGCGCGAACCAGAAATATATGTATGTATGTAGGTTGCTCCAAAAGTAATGCCTCCTGTTTGTTTCCATGGAAACTACAGCTGATACAAAGAGCACAATAACACTATTTGATAGAGCAAATTCTCAGCTACAGAACACAATATTTCAACACAGTCACCACCATTAGCTATGCATTTTCACCAGCGATGAATGAGCGCCTACATGCTGCACTTGTGAAAATCTGCTCCAATGGAGGTGACCCACTGTCACTGTCTCTACTGCTAAAATGCATTGCCCATCCCCTCACTGTGCTCACAGCCACTGTTTGGTCTCCATAATGTCCAGCAAGTGTCAATGACTGTTAATGGGTGCAGTTTTTCCCATATGGAGGAATTGAATTCCACCCCTTTCCTTTATCCACACTTCCATATCAGACGCTGTTGTGTCTGACTGCCACTGCTGCCATCTGTCACGTGGCAACAAAATGTGGTGGGATGTTGGTGGGAAAGTTCAACCTCTACTGCCATACCACCAACATCTATCTGCCTCTGACATCATGGGCCTACATGATAAAATAAGAGGCATTACTTTTGGACCGACCCTCGTACTTTAAACTGGCTCTAGTCAGTTTCCATTAGTAGTTTAACTGCAACTTTGAGCATACTATTATTCAAAAGAAAGCTAGCTGGTGTGCTTTGAAAGTACAGTAAGTGAAGTTGACCAGAAATAAACATTTTGTTTGAATCAAGAGTGTTCTTTGAAAAGTGAAATTACTCTAAGGAAATGTGAATTGCTTTGTGTTATACTGCTCACTCCAGTGTCTGAGGAGGAGTAGATCACAGATATGCTCATTGAATGGACTGAATAAAAGCTTTACTTCCCAGCGTATTCAGTGTTCTATGTTTCTTCCCAAGGCATCCAGCATTTTAAGATACTGAAGTACAAACTCAATGGTATTTGATTTGCTACAAGGTTCTAGGTAAAAATGTCCTTGGTGTTAGAGTACAGCAAAATAAAAATTGGCAGGTCCATAAATTTTTTCATCATTTTCTATCACTTTCTTGTTTTATTGCTGTATGAGGGCATCTTGTTTTTGTATATGAGCTGTAAAAATTATCACCACTTAGTTGAAAAATATGTGAATTCAGCATGTGGTCGTGATGACACCATAAAATCACTGTAATGTCATTTATATCTTATAAGAAAATGCTAACAGCTAGTACTCTGCTCTGTTTTCTTTTGCCTCCATGGACTGACATCTGATCTCTAGTTAGTTCATGAAATATTGTGTCCAGTAGGGAATTTGAGTATAGTGTATTATGTTAACATAGCACACAGGTCCAGGTCTTACAGTCTGGCATCTCACCACCACAAATATTTTTAAAGTAGGGTTTAAAACGATGAACTTGTTTTTCTGTAGTAATTTAACAAAAACAGCAATTAAAAGAAAAAAAAAGAAAGAAAATGGAAGATTTCTGTGCTTTACTGTCAGTATGTAGGCAGTATTCCACGTCAGTCAGGCTGTCTGTCTTTACCTTCCAGTCACAGATTTGTTGATGTTGTGTGGAATATCTTGCAGATTGTCCAGTCAGACGCCTCTGCTTATGGTCTGGCAAGCTAAGAGAAGATATTTGAGACAGTCAGGTTTTGAAAGTCTCCAGGGAAAGAGGCTCCACAACATCTCTGAGCAATCTCTTCTTATGTTTGATCACCTTCAGAGTAAACAGATTTTTTCCTTATGTTTGAATGGAATTTCTTTTTCCCAGCCTATACTGCAGCACAAAGTTATTCCTCCCCAGAGAATGGTATGTTTTTTTTTTTCCTGTAATAATTTTATTTATTTTCATATCAGAAAACTGAGTTGTTTAGGGAACGGATGGCTTTTTTAGCAAGGCTGTATGTAGGGAATTTGTATAAAAAGATATATCACTCAGTTTCTGTTTCCAAGCAACTTTTTCCAACTCTTCTTTTTCTTTGTCTTTTTTTCATTTGTTTTCTTGTTTTTCCTTCAGTATCTCCTTGTTCCTTTGTCTTATCATCTCCCTATAAAAAATGAGAGGGTTCAGGAAACAAAATGGAGAAGATCAAGCAGATTTAGAATTTAAAGTAAGATGAAAAATGATTCTCTTGTTGTCTTTTGGCAAATGAGTTTTCTTCGTCTTTCCATAGCTGAGGTGGTAATGCAAAAATTTTATAATGGCACTGTTAGATATCTTGTTCTTTTTCTACCTTTTGGGGACATCATAGATGAAGAAGAATTCTGCTCTCTCACCTCTTAACAGAAATTAAAAGATGATTTCCTCCAAAACACGCTACTCTAGTAAGTTCATAATGAATCCATCGTAGGAGAAACAATAGATGTTGCCTATAATGGTATAACTAGATACTTCATGAGCCTTGGAAGTCACTTCAATTTTATATTTCTTTTTTTCTTCGTGTCTTTTGGTAGCAATTCTCAATGTTTAGCTGCTTTCACATTTAACAGGATTATTCGTGCCATATGATAGGAGCTCTTTTTGACTATTAGTATATGTTTACTCTGTATCTGCATTTGAGAAGAAATGATCAAAGCATGTCCCTTTAGGAACATGGTTGATGTTTGTCATTTTGCTTTCTTTGGATTTATATGTCATGAGGGAAAAAAATATACCTCTTTTATCTGGTTTAGTTTTTAGTCTCAAAAGATGTTTTAGTGAGAAATATCTATCTCATTCCTTGGTGTGAAAGTACTTTTTGGTAAAAATGCTAACACAAAGTGAAAACTGCAGTGTGATAGTGTGTTAATACCTAAGGTCATGCAATATAGTGAATTCTACAGACTAACAAATTCCTAACTGCTGATGTGCCATATAAGCAACCAGATTTTAATAGATTTTTCTTTGCTCTGAGCTTCTTTTGGAAAAAGGAAGAAAATAGCTAAGTGTGTGAATGTGTATCTTACTTCTTCTAATCTAGTTTTCATTCTGCTGGAGACAGTTCCTTGTGAAATTAGCACCAAAGCCTCTCAGCAGTAAAGTCCTCAATGCCAGTAATATGCTTTAACTTCTGGTTGTTTTTGAGGAATCTTTGGTGTTTCCAAACCTTCAGCATTATGTATCTGCGGAGGTAGCTGGAAGTCACTAGAATGTTTTAAGGTAACTAGTAGCTCTGTCTACCTCTTATGATTAAGATAAAGAAAAAAAAAAAGCTTATTGTATTTTCTGTCAAAACATGTCTCCTGTAATTACTCAATTGCCCTGGGGTGTACTGGAGGAGATCTACCTATCTGGAATACTTGCTTGTACTCATGTCCTACAGATGAGATGATTTTTAAGCCTATAACAAATTTACAGTACTTCAAATAATGTCTTTTTAAAATCTCAGTTTACTTTTCTTAACCTTTCAACAACAATTTGTTGTACACTTCAGATGTTCTGGTTGAACAAACAGTTTGTCTGAAACTATCACTTGATATAATAACTGAATCAGATTTTTGGACTAATTAATTTTCATGTATCTCTAGATTCTACCTTTATGACCACTACTTAGATTATTACATTCAAGCACGTGTCCTGTCTATGCACAGCTCATAAATACCTTTCCTTTACAGAGGGGATGAGGACACTTCAGTGCAGAACACAGTGTTTCAGCATGTTTTTTGCATGGTTATGTGATTTTGGAAACTTTTCTTTCTCTCTAAAATAATTTGTGGAAAGCTTTGTTTGACCTTTTTCCAGGACAAAAAGCTTATGTTTTCTCCATATTCCTAGGTTACAATACTTGAGGTTTTGGGTACAATAAAAACTGAAACAAGTTTTTGTCTTCAGATCTCTTTTTCTTAGTTCACATTGTCTTCTCTGAGGCTTTTAGATTTCTCTTTTACTTCCAGAGATTTTTTTCCTGCTGCTATAAAAATAACAAAAAAGTAGATACCCAGATTATAGGTCTGTGATCTGCAGTCATCTGAAGAGCTCCACTTCTTACCACTGTGTTGTGATACCACAGATGGATTTTCTTTTTTTTTTTCCTTTCATTTTTCAAGCACAAGTTTCTCTTAAAACAAGAAGGAACACTCACACAGTGCCTGTTCCTGAGAATTTTACCTCTGGTCATCATAGATTCTTTGTCTAAATTCCTAAGCCAAAGCACTATTAATGCTAAACAACTGTTATCTGATATTCCTTAGTGAGCTGAGTAACCAGATTGCACTGGGTGATAGTAAGTGAGCACTATTGCTTCATGTTAGGATAATGAGTATAAACTTCTCTCTGTCTCTCTGCATTCATTGCTACAGGGACACTAGATAGTTGACTCTGCTTATGTGAGAACTGAGAATTTGTTGTGCTCTTAAACTGTGAAAAGCATTTATTGTATTGCTAGTGTTGACTTAGAAAATCAATACTGCTTTCTGTCAGATCTGTTGCTACTCTTTTTCCAATATGGGTTCATCTCTCTTTGTTTTGAAGATAATTCACAGGGACTGCAGAAGACCCTAGGATTCCAGGAGGAACTGAAATCCCCAGAAAAGTATTCCTTGCTTTGTTTGAGGTGTTAACTGGAAACATAAATAACTATTGAGCTTTCAATTGTAGTTTTTCTTAATGCTGTAGTTGTGAACAATTAGCATTTAAGGTCAGTGTAAATTTATTTCAGAACTCTCAAACCTGGACTTTAAACAACATGAATTACTATAGTTGATCATGACCAAAAGCATTATTGATCTAAACAAGGGTAGTGCTGAGTTTTTCCTGGGCTGCAGAGATCCCTCTGTTCCTGCAGGTTTCTCTGAGGTGGGAGGTTTCTCTGTATCCTCTGGGCGTTTTCTAGGTCTTGGAGAAGAATGTCACCTCAGGCCGTCATTTTTCCAAAAAGGAGACACAGACATACTGAAGAGCAGTAACCTGATGTTCAAGGAGTGAAGCTGACGTGTCTGTCTGTCTGTTTGGATGTGGTAGTGCAAAAGAAACCTTACTTCAGGATGCTGACCAACATTGCGTCTCTTCACAAGATGAATTCTCCAAAACAAATAGTCTTTTCCAACTTTTCTTAATTCCAAAGTAGATCTAAGGGTTTACCTAGAATCCTTGCACATACTTCATGCATACTGAAATACTAACATAGGTTGAAGGTATGTAGTATGACACTTCTTGGTACTTACTGAACTACAACTTGAGGAATACACTGTGATCATGAAGATCTACAGAGGAGTGATAAAGGTAGGTAGGAGGATGTTTGAAGGGGCTGAGAGGGAACAAGATCAGGATACTTAAGCTCAAATTCAAATTGGGTAAAGATGCAGTAGAATTGATGACTTTGCTTTTTATCTTTACGTACCACTACATGTGGTATACCACAAACAAGAAGATGGCCCTGCTACTCTGAAGACAGCAGAACAAATGAAAAAAATTTACTTAGAGCAATAAAAAATAAAACATTGAACAGTGTAAGTTGTTATTGTGAAAACATCAGTTTGTCTAAAAGATGTTATGTTCTTTAATACTTGAAAACAAATGAAATTCCCACAGCAGAAATATATATATGTTCACTAGGAAAGGATTTTACAAGTTCTGTCGAACTCTATTTTCTTCCTAATTCAAAACTGAAGTTAAGAAATTTTTTCTAACCTCAAGATTTTGACAGTTAAACACCCTTGTGATCTGCTTACATAGCAAATACTTAATGTTTTGTGTTTGGATGCCTGTGGCCATATTGCCTGCAGCATTTTATTATTTTCTGCAGTTGTTGATGTAGAAAGAGGAAGGTTAAGATAGTTCTAAAAATATTTACACACGGGAAAAGTACTCAGTAACAGAAGAGTATTTCAGTAAACTCTTGAAAGTATAACAAGAATCAGTGACTATTAATGAAGCTGAACAAATTCAGGCAAAAAACAAATAAACAACAAAATGGTGAACCCTTGGAAAAGTTTGAAGAGTTATGAAAGTTATCTACCATCCTGGTTTACTGTTTTTTTTTCTAAACAAATAAGCAAAATGTACAGGTTAGAATGAAAATTAATTCAGGGGAATCCTTTACCCTAGTTGTGCTGGATGTGTGCATCTTCCTAGCTGGGTAGGAGGAAATACATCATGGTAATGGAATCTGTGAAAACTGATTATGTTCATAGTCCTAGCATGTGCAAAGTAGCAAGAAGGTGAGTAGAACAAAAACAACGAAATTTTTGTTATGGATGGCAAAGATCCTACTGTTTAACCTTTAGCTTACAGATGAAAGATGATAACTCAGGGTAGCTGAGGCCACCCATTTGGCTACTGTTTTATGCTGCTGTATTTCTTCACTGATGTTTGCTATCATCACTAGGTTAAGAGTGATCACCTCTGCACAGGGGATGTTGGTAAATCTTGTGGCTGGAATGAAGTCTTAGTTGTTTCCCCTTCCTTCCCTCCCTCTTCCTGTGAGGAGCAGTCTAAGCAATATTTTTTCTACAGTTCTGCTGAGCAACTCTCTGGAGGAATATGTAGATTCAAACAAAACGCTTCTACTTTTTTTTTCCCTTTTTTTTAATTTTCTTTGATTCATTATAAATAAATTCTGATTTTATGCAACATGACTAAAAGTGCTGCTGTCTTGTTGGAGAACAACACAAATTTAAATGTGATGGCTATGTGTAGATTACAGAAATGCTTTGTCCTTTTTCTCTCAAAAGCTCTAGGTAGAGCCTGGGGAGTCTACATTGACTAACTGCACAAATTAAGTGCAATTAATGTGTGATTAGCTGTGTGCTGACAAATGTGCAACTAGTCAGGAATATTTAATTGCGTTGTGCTAAGTAAAAGCTAAGACCAAGCCAAAATGAAAGTGACCTCCAAGATGCTTTCACAGGCACCTGAGTCTTGATTTCAGACATGTTTTTCTTAAGAATAGTAGGCTTCAGTGTGTTGCCCTCACCTCTGAAAGAACTGGTGATCCCTGCTAAATTGAATGAGATCTTTGACTCCTCTCAGGATTTTTTTGACAGGAAGATGTATATTTTGACCAAGCATGACTTCACTCTTATATGAAAATTTACTTTCATTGCCTAACTTTTTGATATTTAAGAACTATATAAATATTTAAGAAGTGTAGGAAACTCTTAAAATGATTTTGACCAATTTGCATTGGCAGTGCTTTAAATGTTATTTTCCATGGACTTCTAGCAAAGCAGAAACTCCAACATGAGCCACTACATAGTTCAGAACTTCTCTCATCTTCTTGTGTGTAAATTTCTTTCAAGTGACGGTAGTCTGGCATGTCTATTATTACTTTCAGCATTTATTCTAGTAAAGTGACTATTGAGGCAATGCAGCTACCATGAAAATGGAGCAAAGCTTTCAGATGTGAACTTAACAATATATGTGCTAGAACATACATGCAATAATGTTCCTCATTTTTATTGCCTTGCATATGAGTTTGATAGGCAGATCAGTTTGCTATGTATTGTCTGCTTGATTCTGTGCTGGTACAGCCTCCTCTTGAGCACTGTGTGCAGTTTTGGGCACCACAGTACGAGGACATAAAACTGTCGGAGAGTGTCCAAAGAAGGGCTATGAAGATGGTGGAGGGTCTAAAGAGCAAGATGTATGAGGAGTGGCTGAGGTCTCTTGGTTTGTTCAGCCCAGAAAAGAGGAGACAGAGGGGAGGCCTCATGGCGGCCTACAGCTTCCTCAGGAGCTCAGGAGGGGAACCCAGGGACAGGCACTGATCTCTGCTCTCTGGTGACAGAAACAGGACCTGAGGGTATGGCATGGAGCTGCATCAGGGGACGGTTAGGCTTGATATTAGAAAAGGATTCTTCACCAGAGAGGGGTCGGGCCCTAGGACAGGATCCCCATGGCTGTAGCCACAGCACCAAGCCTGCTGTAGTCCAAGAAGAGTTTGGACTATGCTCTCAGAAACAAGGTTTGAATGTTGGATAGTCCTGTGTGGAGCCAGGACTAGGACTCAATGATCCATGTGGGTCCATTTCATCTCAAAATATTCTATAATTTTTTGACACTTTTCGGAGAGTTACACTGGGTGACTGTGGGAGCTGTGTTATAAATTATCATGTATTGTCTTCTGAAAAGGTACAATTACTTATAACAACGTAGCTTCCTTTGTAGTCTGCAGACATTCCTTATTGGCTAGAGAGCTAATGATGTAATGTTCATTTTACATTTTAAAAATGGACTAGTGTGTATGCCATCAGAAAAATAGTGGACTTGTCGTATGGTCTTGTCTCAGGTCTTCGCTAAAGATTTACTAAAGGCACTAAATCATACTTATGCCAAAGGAACTGAGTACTTAACCTTACTTTCTTGAGATCTTGTGTGAAAATGATTCATTTGTAATGATTTGAAAAAGGAGGCAAGTGAATCTGCATTTAAAAGGTACTGTCCAGTCTGCCTGGATTATAGTTGCCTTCGTAAAGGCAGCCACAAATAGCTTCTTAAATACAAAATGTTCCAGCTACTGCTGTTACTACTTCTGGAAGATATTCTGTAGTCAGTTTGGAGTTTATTACTAAAAATCACTTAATATTTGGTCTGCTAATGTCTGTGTCTTCAGAATAACTGCAGTAAATCTGTACAGTCAGCATTGTATTAAGACCAGTTGAGGACTGCTTTTCTTGCATCCCTGTACTTACTACTTGCTTTCAGTGTTTTGCAGGCTGAGATTGTTTTGTCTTTCATTAAAAAGGGGAAAAACAAAAAGAAAAAAAACACAAAAACAGACAAAAAGCCTGCCCCTCCGAAGTACCCCAGGCTATAGTGAGAGTTTTAAGGAGATTTGCAAATACCCTACTGGTTGGGTTCACTGAAAGATGCAGAAATAGTTTTTCATGTGTTTGGTAACGCTTGGTGGTTGGAGGAAGGGAACATGTCCCATTCTCTGTTGGTAGGAAGAAATAAGGTGTATGAGTATGACATAAACATATGTGCATGTTGTTGAAATTTATCACAGTCACCTGGAAAATTATAAATCTGGTCATAACATTTGCTTGAGAGATGGATTGCAGGTCTGTAGGAGGATTGTGGTGATATTTCTTTCAAATCTGTTGGCACGAGAGGCAGAACAGAGATCTGGTTAGGAACAGTATGAGTTCTATGCTCCATCTCCCAAAATGAGTGAGTATGGCTAAATAAGGCGGTGACATTGCTGCTCTCCATACCATTTGAAGCCATTTGGCAGCCTCTTGAGAGTCCAGTGATCTGCTGAGATGGGCAGAATGCAGGGACATTCTTCTGATACTGGCTTGACTAACACTTGCCTACTCTGTCTTCTTTTTCCTACGCAGTAAGTTTTCGCTAAGCACCCTGAAGGGTGAAATCCTACTTCTGTAACTTTCTAACTTGAGTTATAAAACTTTTGAAGACTCAGCCTGAAAATGTCACTTTTCTGCTTGAGAAACCTTGTTTTTGGAATATCCAGCTCTGGTGTGTAGTAGAAGGATTTATGCTTGGAGACAGAGGTAATTACTGAGGCATGGCAAAGCACCTTTACTTAAAAATTCAACATTTTTTTTCCAGGTAAAGAAAAAGAAATAGTGCAAGTAAATGAAGTGAAGAATGTTTATGAATTAAATGTGATATAAAGAAATGAATTTCTGACTCAGCAGCCTGAATTGCTGGAAGTGTTTCTATATTTAAACAGAATGTCAGAGATGCCCTTGTCAATATTAAATCCTAGCTATAAACACTCTCTTATGTACATGTTTGAAGTATGGTGTATTCAACAAAGAATTTAACTAATCTGCAAGTGCAGTCCTTGAAAGAATACATGTACTAGTTTAGGTTTTTCTTCTTTTCAAAAGCAAGAAACAAAATAGCAAGTGGCTTCTTAGAGAATTTTAAGAGTTAACTAGTTATTAACTGTTCTTTCACTTTCCATATTATGAAGACTTATGTTTTCTTTGCCACTTGTCTATGTATTATTGGTAAATTCAAAAGGAAAAAGCACTTTTCTCAAGTGCAGTCTTGGCTACCCTCCTAGAGGACAAAGAATCAAGAAGATTCTGAGCTATGTTTAGCTCCTTTGTTCAGTTCTAGATATGGTTTTGGGTAGAACATTATCACTTCTTCAGTGCTTATATCCAGAGTGCCATCCATGGCAGCAATTTCATTTAGTACTTTTCAGGAGTTCTTTAATACTGTAACTGGAATCAACAATAGCAGTTATTCTACTATATTCTTGGAAGTGATTTGGACAAATTGGCTCACAATAAATGTACCACCACTGTAGTTTAGCTGATCCTCTAATCTACGTATTTATCACTTTTGATTGTAAAGTGGGGAAAGCGGTACATTTTCATTGGGAGATTTAAAATGAGACTAACTTTGTTATCTGAAGGAGGAAAAACAGTTTTAGTTCTTCGTTCTATTTCTGTCCAATAATTTTGTGTTTGAATGTAAGAGCGCTTGATTAGCTCTTTTTTTTTTTTTCTTTTAAAAAAAAAAGTCAATAAAAATATAACCTTCAACTGGACATTATTTTTTTTCCCCAACTTATTTCAGTCAGTGTTCTTTTAGTCTCTAAACTGTTCTAAAAGTCACTGTTGATGCTCATATCATTGGTGGTTGTTGAATGGAATCAATGACTCACTATTCTTTTGTTTTTAAGGGCACCTACATCTCACTGAGAGATCAATTTTTCAAGTATGAAATCTGGGTAGAAATTATGTTTAGTTTGTTCAATATGTGAGGTCAGTAGGGAAGATTTTGGTAAGGAAAAATCACTTCCAGATATTGAGAAGATACTCAAACAGAGCTGTTTCTAAATGATGCAAGTAGAATGTGTATGATATTACCAGTAATATTATGGTTAGGTGCAAACATCCACTGCTGTCTTACTGATTTTGTTTGGAATTGGATGCTGTCATAAATTAATTATTCAGAGGAAAAATTAACTTCCTCTTCAGGAATTGAGAATATTTTATCTCAGCTTTCCTTACTTATTTGCTGTGGTGTATTGGTGCTATCTTCCATTTTGCTAATTTGTTAGCAAGATGATACCTTTGCACTTATGGGGACAAACTTACGAAAATGTTTATTGGATGTTCCTTGATTCAGGAAGAAGAGGTGGAATTATGAGACATTCTAAGTTTTCAGGGGGTAGCCCTTTGTTAGAAAACTTTGCCTCCAGTAGTATCTACATCTACAGTTGCAGAAGCAGTTATGTAGGTAATTTTATCTACAGATATTGGTGAAAGCCGTAACTAAATAAAGGCCTTTCGTTGTGTTGTTGTTTGTGGGACATTTTTACAAAGCTAAGTTACGTATAAAAATGTGGACAATTGTTTTGATGGCTTAGGTTAAAATAGTAGTCATACCAATGCTCATTGAAATAGCTCTCTTGCTATTATGACATTATTAAGGTCCCAAACAGCTGTATGTTTATTTGTAGAATTCATCAAATTGTCAGGTTGGAAGGGACATTAAAGATCATCTAGTTCTAACCACCTGCCGTAGACAGGGACACCTCCCAATAGACCGGGTTGCTCAAAGCTCCATCCAGCCTCGCCTTGAACGTCTCCAGGCATGGGGCATCTGCAACTTCTCTGGACAATCTAGTCCAGTGCCTCACCACCCCCTGAATAAATAATTTCCTCCTAACATCTAAAATAAATCTCCCCTCTTTTAGTTTAAAACCACCCCCTTTGTCCTATCACTGTCTGCCTACGTAGAAAGTAATTTCTATCTTTTTTATAAGCTTTCTTTAATTACTGAAAGGCTGTCATGAGGTTTCTCTGAAGCATTCTCTTCTCCAGGCTGAACAAGCCCAGTTCCCTCAGCCTGTCCTCATAGGGGAGGTGCTCCAGCCCTCTGATCATCTTTGTGGCCCTCCTCTGGACCCTCTCCAACAGTTCCACGTCTTTCCTGTATTGGAGCCCCAGACCTGGACACAGTACTCCATGTGGAGCCTCACGAGGGCAGAGTAGAGAGGGACAATCACTTCCCTGTTCCTTCTGGCCACCCCTCTCCTGATGGAGCCCAGGATACCGTTGGCCTTCAGAGCTGCAAGAGCACACTGCTGGCTCATGGTCAGTTTTTTTGTCCACCAGGACCCCCAGATCTTTCTCAGCTGGGCTACTCTCAAGGATCTCTTCTCCCAGTACATATACATATCTGGGATTACTCCGACCCAAGTGCAAGACCTTGCACTTTACTGTGTTGAACCTCATTAGGTTCACACGGGCCCACTTTTTGAGTTTATCAAGGTCCCTCTGGATGGAATCCCTTCCTTCTAACGTGTCAACTGCACCACTCAGCTTGGTGTTGTCAGCAAACTTGCTGAGAGTGCACTCAATCCCATTGTTGATGTCACTGATGAAGATATTGAAGAGAAACGGTCCCAAGACAGACCCCTGGGGGACACTGCTCATTACCGGCCTCCACCTGGACACGGTGCCTTTCACCACAACCCTCTGTCTATGGCCTTCCAACAAATTTCTTATCCACTGAATAGTCCACTCCTCAAAACTGCATCTCTCCAATTTAGAGATAAGAATGTGGTGGGGGACCATGTCGAAGGCCTTGCACAAGTCCAGGTAGGTGACATTGGTTGTCTTCTCTTTGTCCACTGATGCCATCACTCCATCATAGAAGGCCAACAGATTGATCAGGTACGACCTTCTCTTGGTGAAGGCATGCTGGCTGTCGCAGATCACCTGCTCATCCCTCATGTGACTTAGTGTGGCTTCTAGGAGCATCTGTTCCATGATCTTCCCAGGCACAGAAGTGAGGCTCACCAGCCTGTAGTTCCCTGGGTCATCCTTCTTCCGTTTCTTGTAAATGGGAATGATGTTTCCTTTTTTCCAGTCCCCAGGGACTTTGCCCAGCAGCCACGCCTTTTCAAATATGAAGGAGAGTGGCATGTTTCATTAAACATACAATGTTTGAATTAAAAGTTTGCTACTTCTTTAAGAAATAATTTCCAAGTTCCTCGGCTGTACACAAATAAGTCACTTCAGATTACAAAAAAATGCTATGTAAGTTTACATTAGCATGTGCTTCTTACTTTCTGCGTGGTTTAGCTAAGAAGACACTTCATGTAAAGAACTAGATGGTATTACATTTTATAATTGGTTGCAGAATGCGACCTTTGTTTCTGTGTCTTCTGAAGACAAACTGAGATGAGTTTGTTCATTTCACACAGTGAATAATTGAATATCATGATTTGATTAATCTTTCCTATAAATTCAGTTTTGATTTTAGTGTATGCAATTATTGATAGATATATCAAAAATAATATAGATGGGCCATTATAAGTCCCTTGTTTGTTTTGTGTTGCCTTTTTTTTTTTATTCTCTGTGCTATTCTTGTGTTTTGATTTGGTTTCTTGCAGAAAAAAGGAGGAATGCTACACTTTCCTCCTAATGAGAGTGAATAAGCGTTCATTCTAAAAATACGTAAGACTCTTGGGGTTTACAAATGTTGTTTATGGATAATTTGTTACTCCATTTGCTCCTGAATAACAACAAATGAAAATCTCCGCGAATCATAGGACAAATATGCTGGGTAATATTTTGTGGCTTGAACACTGTTTCTAGATCAGCTTTATCAGCCATTTTTCACTCTTTCAAAAAGTTGTGACATAGCTGTCTTCTGCAAGGACAAGATATTGAAACATCTCAAGGAAAAGTATCTGTTTACTTCCAAAAGTTGTCTTATTTCTGGCAATGCATCCAAGCCATGCTTTTCTGCTCACCAGTGCTTCTCTATTCATTTGTATCCGTGAATTTTTTTTAGAACGGCAGCTGCTTCTATTGCATTGTGCTGCCAAAAGTCTCAGTTAGACACTCTGTGTGACGCAGAATTTTTCGGAAAGCTTATTCAGAAGTGCTGTAGCATATTTTAACCTACACCTTGAACATATTTGTATCTCCCTACTAGTCCATCACTCAATAACTGTAAAGTACATGATTTATGACAGTGTTGAACTTTTGCAGGCTTTCAGAAAACCTCCTCTTTTCCCCTCTTGAATCTTTTTATCTTATGTATTTTGACCCATGCAAATGATTGTGAATCCTGTTTTAATACAATACAGTTGGCCACCCTGGACATTCATAGAATCAGGATCACTTAGATGGGAAAAGACTATGAATGTGGTTTCTTCCCAAAATATCTGAAACTGCTCTGGTTGATGGGAATTTGGGAAAAGAATTATTTCTTCTTTTGTCCATATGACTTAATTGTTTCAAGCATGTCTTGACTTGGGAACTAAGGAGACAATTCATGTCAGAGTAACCATAGAGGGTTTTATTTGCTGTTTCAGCCCTCATGAGACCCTGTGGCTATCTATGCTCTATGAGACATAGAGTACAACTGCAGCACAGCCAGCTCTGTTTTGCTTTGCTGCTACTTGCAGTAAGTGTAGCAGTGAGCTCAGCCTAGAAAGAACATCTCACATTAGGCTGTAGGTCATGGTCACCTAGGAGGGATGCACCCTCTCCTGCAGCAACCAATTCTGCGTGAAATGTTCTTCCTATGCAACACAAGAATGTGAGAATGGGACTTTTTCGTATGTGTCCTACATTGAAACTGTTGAAATAGAGTGCTTTCTAGCGGTGTGGTTTAAGTAACAAAATGGATGTCTAGCAAACTGCAGCCTTCCCAGAATGTTTTCCTTCAAAGTTTATGAAATTGTCAGTAATCTGTACTTGCTTCCTAAAATTCAGAGAAAATACGACATTCTTTTTTTTTTCCTTTAAGTAATGCTTTTTAACGGTAATAATTGATTCTGAACTACACTGAACTGTTCCCTGCGTAAAATTAATGTATGCACCTTTGAACTTACCAGCCCTGTGATCTTAACGTCAATGACATTTTCTAACCACTCATACAAAATTTATTTTAAAAGTATGTTTTCTGTTGCTCCAGCAGCTTTAGCAACCCCTTTAAGCAGCATTTAACACAGTGTTGTAAAGAGATGTAATTGGATTGTATTGTTTTGTATTTGACAACTTTTTTTTTCCTCTAGGAAATTGTTCTGCAGAATGTTGAAGCTTTTATTCCAAGTCGCTCAAAGGAGGGACAGTTCTGTGTTGTTCTGTTTTAAGCTGCTATTGTTTGGACAACAGTTTTCTGTGTTACAGATACTCTATGTGTACACCAACAAAACATACAGGCTTCAGTGCTAAGGAGTACATTTCTATAGATTTTACCCCTAAAATATTTGAAAAAATCTAATGTCACTTTTCTATCTTAATAAGAATGGAACAAATTTCTCTACTTAGCAATATGACTAGTCAACATTTAAAATAGGATTTTATTTTTTTTTTCCTTCTGTGGTAGAACATAGTACCAGCTGTTCTCCACAACACATCTATTTAAATGTGGTCTTCTTTTTAATCAATTTGTTCTGGGTGGAAGTATAGCTAGAGAAGAGCGCAGAACTCGAGAACAGATATTTAATATGCAAATACACTGAAGCCTGCTGTTTCTTAAAGAACAGAACACTGTTGTTGACTTGAGTCAAAGAGGAAGACCGCTGAAAAAAATAACTGCTTTGTAAGTTAATCAAAACTTGTCAGGTTACTTGTATATGCTAGTTCACTGAAGATTCAAAAAGAAAGAGTTCAGTTAATGCTTCCCTACGTTGATTCCAGACGCAGAAAATATGCAAAGTAGATTGACATTTCCTTTTTTTGTCATTCTGTGCTAATTCCCTAATCCCTACCAAAGATTAACTGTCCCTTGAGATACTTCTCAGAAAAAGCATGTTAGTTTTCAAAAGATGTGATTGCCCTGAATCTTAAGTATTAATGAAACCAGTGCCTCTGGGAATAAAAAATCCTCCCCCATTTCAAACATCTGAAGCTGGATATCAGGGAGTTTTATTGATATGTTATGTATATTTTTTGAGAACAGAATGTTTGTTTCCAGCAACGTGCAGCTATGTGGCTCAGTACTAGTAAACCTTTCTTACAACCTGTAAGGAGGTTTGTTTGCTTTGTTGACAGATTTCATAGACCCTTGCCTTTTGCTTTTGTCAGTATGGTCTATGCTGTCCAAGGGGAAGCCACTAGATATATATTATTAAGGGTAGCTGAATACCTTGGCTTTAAGACTCAGAGATATTCCTCCTCACCTTGTCTGCTAGGTATTTCCAAACGGAGGTATCTGTGAGTCTAAGATAGATACAACTGGCTACACAAAATAAAAAATAAAACAGAAAAAAATAAAGCAAAATAGAAAATAAAGCAGACAGGAAAAAAATCCCTCTATGGGCATGCACATAAAATATGAACAATACTAGCCAGGACTCACCCTTGCCTCTAGCTAATCAGATTTAAAGTATACTAGTAGAATACTCAAATACTTCCACTCAATACACAAGAATTACTAATGGAATTACCTGGGTACTGCTGGTATAGGAAGATATGCTTCTCAAAAGAACCTCTACTCTACCCTTCCAACTACCAGCTGAGTTTTGGCTGTTTCTTCGATAATTACTACCCCTTAACCATTTATGAAATCCAGCTATCCCTTATGATGCTCTCTGTAAGCTGCTGAGTTACATATTTGTGTTCAGCAATTTCTTATGTCATCTTTAGTTTCTCATGTACTGCCAGCTTATATTTGAGACAGAGACTAATCGTATCAGTCTGCAAACTAAGGTTTTTTCGCTTTTGTTTTTGCTCACTTTTAGCAGGATACCAAAATTTTTGACTTAATTTCAAGTGGTTGTATTGTTGAGGAACATCTCCCATCTAATCTTCACTATTGTCATGTATCACAAAAAATACTGCATGTATTGCTCAGATTTTTTATAAACTTATTTCATGTCCACATATGAGATTTATTGTGTCAAGCTGCCTGTCACTCTGAAGTGAAGAATTTAACTGTCCGTGAAGGAATGTCATGATTACAAAAGTAATGAAGGCCAAACTGCAAGTCATTGGACAGAGCAGTATAACGAAGTGTAGTACCTATTCTATTGATGAACTGCTAGCTTTAATGCTTCAGTGATCTTCCTGTTCCCTCCTCCCGTTTTGTCTGTCAGCTTAGCTATAATAACAGCAATGAAACAGATTATCTTAACAACTTTTCTTAGTATAGTGTCAAAAATTGAAATTTTAGCTTAGTTCATGGCAAGTGGAATTCAGAGAGAGAATTATTAATATTTTGAGAAATCCAAATGGTATCTCAGCCAAGTATTGTGTAGGCCTTAACACTGTTCAGTTTCCTATATCACAAAGTTATACTCTCAAAAACACAACTGAAGAAAATTAATATTAAAACAAATCAAGGAATTCTTTATACTTTTTTGGTTGTGGAGAAAAGGACAAGGAGGAATGATTTTAAGCTGAAGGAGGGAAGGTTTAGAGTGAATTTCGGGGGAAGTTCTTAACTGAGAGTGGTGAGGTGCTGGCACAGGCTGCCTAGAGAGGTTGTGGATGCCCCATCCCTGGAGGTGTTCAAGGCCAGCTTGGATGGAGCTCTGGGCAACCTGATCTAGTCCATGATTGGGGTGTTGGTGGCCCTGCCTGCAGTAGGGGGTTGGAACTTAATGGTCCTTGGTGTCCCTTCCGACCCAGGCTGTCCTATGATTCTATTAAAATATATGTTTTAGAGAAATATGTCTGTTTTTATAACATGAACAAGGGTTAATTTTGATAGGCTTGAGAAAATTTCTACTGTGAGAGAGGTCAATAATTCATTTAAATGATTATAAGAATATTTAGATGCAAGGATGTAATATGCAGCCTCCACTCTCCATCAAGACAATGCAAACATCGCAGACAAGTGCTGGATCACTACGAGGCATGGATGAAATAGTGCAATATGTACCTGCTATTTTATTCAGTAAGAACATTCAATCTTTCTCATTCCTGAGAGAGAACACTATTTCACACTGGTCAAGAATGTGTATAATGCATGGAAATATTCATTATTCAGGAAAAGAATGCTAATTGCGTTAGGAGAAGTCTGAGTTACATTGCTATGTGATCCAAAGTTGATACACACTTGATGAATTTTTCAGGACAAATATTTTTGAGAGATTTTTCCATTATAGGTGCTTCTGGAATGAAAGTGTGTATATTTGTGGAGAAGAGACATTAATAAATAAACTAAGATTTCCATTTTCACTTGGGTAGGATAAGTGTAATCCTGGAAATTCTTGTAAGCAGAACTGTAAGAAGTGTCTTTGGGTGAGAGATATTTTCTACTGGGTTTCTTTCATGTGATACCTGTCAGATTTCTCTTTTCCTGTGGGAGAAAGAGGTAGATGATAAACTTATTCTGTCCCAGCATCTGGATGTCAAGATGTCTTTTTGCCCTTTAGGTCTCTGAGAAACAGTTTCTGATGGGTTTGGGATAGAACACTTTGAAAGGAACAGTTTAGTGGACCAATTCCTTTTCTATCATGAAATAATTTCCAATTAGTGCAACAGTTTGGGGTTCTTTGGGCACCTCTGTGCCTTATAGCTCTAGGTTTGCACCTTTCATGCTTTGTTTTTCCAATTGTTTCACTGTTCTTGAGTTCCTGCCCCTACCATATAAGTTTTCATGAAAGACTGTCCTTGCCTTACTGCAGATTGCCTGTTTACAGGGAAGGTGCAGTTGTAGGCTTTTTTCCAGCTCCTTGATTACCTGATCTCACTCATCATACTGGGCCAGAAACACTCTTGCCACTTTCTGCCAAGAAAGAACGTTTGATCAAAGAGCGCTTTTATCAAGAGCCTTTGATATGCTCTGTACTCATGGAAACTCAATGCAGCGTTGGTTACAGGTGTCTTCTACTTCAATAGTTTCTGCCTTCTTTTTGCAGTGATGTCCTGAACAAAAGGAGATTCATAATAAGATGTATTGAACACCTTATAGAAGAGATAAATTTGTCATAATGAACACTCTTTGAATGAGACGAATCAAACATATTCTTCGAAAGATATTCAGAGATGACTCATAGGAGAAATTTTCTTCCCTTCTATAGCCAGCACAAAGTTTAGGTGTCATTTAAATCATTAGTGTCTGTGACCTTTTACATTCCCTATTTGCCATGGTAAATAGTATGAGTAAGGTAACAGCACTAGCCCCTTGAAGGTAAGATGTCACCTGTATCCTGTTGGCTTCCCTTTAATGTGTTGGTTACCTGCTATGTATGGCATCAAGAACTGACAGAGTCTCTTTGTCATATGTATGTGAGGAGCTGGCAACCTGCTAAAGCTTTGCATTAGGCTTCAATGAGAACATCTGTAGTTCACAGCCACTGGATCTGCTGCCCAAGCAGAGACACAAATTTTACTTTTTGAATACTGAATCTCTTACATTTTCATATTCTTACTTCCTGCAGTCCTTCTCAGCCCTGCGTAGTCAATGGTTCTGTGGGCAACAAGAAGTTACCATTCGTTGTGGATGAAAAAAAGCCAGGTGTTAGTTTTCAAGGCTACAGATGTTTTTAATGCTGAATTGAAAGCAAATTAGAGGAGAAACATAAGTCATCAATATACAGTGTTGTTTTAAAAGGATAAGAAGAAAGTGGCATATCTCCTAAGAAATATGATATATTGGACAAGTATCTACCATATTTTCTAAGATTTAACTTTTGGAAATTAAAATGTGCATGCTATAATTAAAGCCTTTTCTAATTATGTTTTAGTGTTAGATCACTATATTTTAGGAATGCAACTTATAAACAGCATTATTTGGACCCAATTACCAATTAATTGGGCAGTAAAAGTAGCTGAACACAAGAGTCTCTGAGGAGTCTTTTTTAAAAAAAAATAAGTACACAATGAGAAGAACATGAAGAATGTGATACCTCAGTGCTGTTGTTGCAGTTAATACTGATGTTTTAATTAGTTGTATTAATGGCCCAAATGCATGGTACTTATTCCAGGGTCTAATATAACTTGCAGTTATAATGAATAGGACAGTTCTTGAAAGGCTTTAATGTTGACATCTTTATATCACGTAGGTTGATCAAAAGCACAATCAGTGAATAAAGTTTATTATCAAAGCCCTTCCCACAGTTGTATGAACTGAATTATTACGTTATTGTGTTTGACTGTTTTCTCTAAAAGGAAAGAAGTTTCTTGGTATTTGCATGGCTTAAGAGAAATAATGAAAATAAATTGTGCATGTATCTTATGAATTTCCAAAGGTTAAAACCAGAATAAACACATGTAGAGAGAAAAACAAAGCCTGAGTTAGGGAAATAGTAATTTATTAGCAGGCGGTCTGCCCAGAATGTTCACAAAAATATCCAAGGCAGAGCGTGCTTACCATGAGGTTGGAAGGAAATTTTTTTTCTTATATTGTACTTCATATGTACTGTCACTTTTTTACATTATCAGTTGTTTTTTCTGTGTTTTGTTTATTGTTTTTTGATGGAAGGATATTATGGCTGCCTTGCTTTGGATAGGTGAATTTGCAGTTGTATACATTTCAAGCCATTCTGGCATGAGCATTCTCAATGTATTTAATCTATCAGAAGGGTGTTCACATAATTCTAAAACGTTTTTTTCCTGCCTAAAATAAACTAGTGATAGTAGTACTGGCAGGATCAGAACAAAGTGCAAAGGCAACACTGAAGAAAATGGAAAAGAAAGACTGTTTTGATACAGGGACCTCAATTTGGAAATATTGCCATTTTTAGACACAAAGCTCCCCATATAAGCTAACTTAAGTACTGAGAAGATGTTTTTCCACAAAAATCATTCTATGACTTGTGTTGCATGTGCATCTTAATTTTCTGAAACCAAGATTCCTTTATTTTTAATTAACTGTTTATTTTTTTTTTAATCAGAGGAATTGAATTATTTATGTGTGCATTAGCTATGTTATAACACAATGTGCTGTGTGTTTTATTGTTCTACATTATTATGATAAAAGTCAGGTATATTTATGGCAAAGAAGTGTAATATATATATACAACCACCACCAAAACCAAGCAATCCCCCTATTTTTTTAAAATGAAGAAAATTTCAACTGAATAGATAAGTTCAAAATCGGTGGTCCAGAATGAGTTTAAATTAACACAGTATAAAACTTCTGGGCTGCAGCCTGAAATTCAGCAGTTTAGTTTTCCCTCTGTTTCTCCTCTTGTGTATCTATTGATAGAAATAGTAGCACTGTGGAGTTTGCACTTCAGTTCCTATTCCTCATAGTAGTGGAGGGTGGTTACATACTGTCTGGGTAGCATAGATAGTGTCTTAGTTTAAGCCATAATATAGTAGCATCTCTTTAATCCCTATGAAGGGTCTTAGCAATATGCAAATGGACCCAGGGAGATTATATTCCTATATTAAACTAGTTTTTATGAATATTGAGGCTGTGTAGAGTAGCTTCAGAAACTTGTTAGCTAGTGATTAGAAACTGGTGTTCATTATTGAGATGATTTGTTGACTGAAAACATACTAAATGTTCTTTGAATTCAAACACCTGTCACTTTGTTCGGCCATCTCCAAGGGGAGCAAAATGAATCCAAGTAAAATGGTGAGAAACCAATGATATTATAAACCAGTCCAACAGGCATGCTTATGCCATCTGAAATAAAATGTGTTACATTACTGTTACTCGTGGAGATGAGACAAGACAGTGTCCGGAGATACTGTTGAGAAACTATCTATCTTCACTTCGTCATAAATTTTATTTTCAGGCTTCGGTTTTTGAATTTGCAAAATTTGTTATTGCCAAAGAATATTGTTTGCATTGTTCCAATGCTTGGTATTTATGAACTTGTCCCATTCACGTGTCTGAAGGGCGTTTCAGCCAGCTGTACTTCTACTAGCAGCTGAGTCTCTATTTTATGGATGATCCTGGATTTGTGCAACATTTAAGTTGAGAGCTGATGGAGAGGTGGAAAATCAAATGGTTTATTTCTGGTTGTGGCTGACAGATAGTGCTTACCCAGACATTTGTGTTTTGTTAACCCCTTCCCATGACCATATTTCAATAGTATGGAATTTATTGTAGAATTTAGTTTCGGTGAAAGTCAGATTTGACAAGATAGTTTTCAAGGCAAAGTGTTTATTCTTATATCTTATTTAGAGAAGAGGCAGGCAGACAGATCAGGAGGGGAAATGACATATTGTGGGGAGAAGGTGAGCAACAGGACTTGAGCTGTGAGTACAGAGAGTACTAGGCTGAAGGTAAAAACTGGAATCTCAACACTTAAAATTGCAACAAAATAGTCACTACCAGCAAAAACTTCAGTGTTAAATCTGGAAATGTAATCTAAAAGATTTTTCTAGTTGTTTTCAGAAAACCATTGAATGGAAATAGGGTGAAGT
Source organism: Penelope pileata (assembly GCA_013396635.1). Classification (NCBI taxonomy): domain Eukaryota; kingdom Metazoa; phylum Chordata; class Aves; order Galliformes; family Cracidae; genus Penelope; species Penelope pileata. The sequence continues at coordinate 397,190 of WBMW01005084.1, read as the reverse complement.
ATTATGGATTGGACAGTGAAACTGTCTCTCAGGCTTGATGCAGCTTTGTAGAAATGCACCAAAATATCTACAAAGCTGTGATTTCCTAACTGACCATAACAGGATGTGAAATGCTGAAAGAGTGTAGGGCACTCACTGTTTAGCATGAAGTTATACAAGTGGCAAGAAGTTACTTTTGGGTCACTAAGCATTTTAATAGTGGCTGGACAGGCACCTGACCCTAAGTTCAGAAGGTAACACAAGAGAAACCAGCTGGACAGCTCAGTGTTGTGTAAGCAGTTAGCTATCCTCTGCACTGCTCTCCCTGGTAGCAGCATACATAAAATTAACACATTAAAAAGCCTCACATGGGAGTAATTCACATTAGGATAAAAAAAATTATTTGTTACAATTGCTGTGCTTATTTTAATTTTCTGTAATGTGAAAACTAAATAATGCTGAAAGAAATACTGAAAGAATGGCATTAACATACCTGAGTCCAGGATTTAGATAACTTTTCTAAGAAGGAGGAGGATTTAGAAATTACAACAGATGGTGTTATTGTAAGTGGATGGAGGGAGAAGCAAACAGAGAGAAAAGTATGGTACTAAGTCTAACAGAGGAAAATGCTGCTGAAAGATGTCTAAACATCATAAACTGCACCATGTTTTGCCAGCCAGCTTACATGGTATAAGTTACTCTAAGTTTTCATATTCCTCTCCCAGATTTAGTAAGGAAGATCCTCAACTTTAGACAATGATTTGGGAAACCACTTACGTAGGTGATTATGTGTCTCCTGTTGAGGCAGCATTGTGTACATGCTAAACTATAAACTAAAAAATGTTCTTGTGTGCTGTTCTGGCCAAGGAGATGCTTTCCTGAACAGATGTGTGTTTCTGCTGCTGCTGAGTCATGCTGTTCTGATGTAGAATTCTTCTCACTAATTGCAAATGAAGGCGTTTTGTTTTTTAACTTACTGTTTCTTCCTTATTCACTACAACTCTAAATAACAATTCTAAAATTTGAAACTGTATCTATTAAGAGAAGTATTGGAGGCTTAGATCTGTGTGGTGCTGTAGCGCGCGGTTTTCATTTAAAGCAAAGTACCAGCATAATCTAACGGTTTACAGTCAGTTCTTCTTGTCCCAAAAGCAGATTTGTTACCTGGTGTGCAGCGAGCCAAACTCACACACAGGGGCAAGATATTGATTTATTGTAAAGTTGTGCAAGTTTGGGTGCTAGGTGGTCTCCCACAAAGCTAGCACACCCCAGGCTTTTTGCAATGCTTTTATATTCATATTTTTATCATTTGACCGCTATCTCTATACAGCTTCCAGACTACAATTGGTCAATTTAAGGCAGGACTAATCTCCCTGCCTGCAGGCTAGTTAGACATGTTAATTAACTACGTCTTTTTCAAGATGCTTCTGTCTTCAAAGGCAAGTTTAATCATTGCATTGTGATTTAGAATTCTTCCACTTAATCATTTTGGCAGTTTCAAGGATGGTCATCCTGAGTTAGACAAAAGTACGTATTTGCTATATCTGAAGATACACATACAAAAATTTGTACAAAGGTTAGTTCTCACTGACAACATTCTGATAAATAACACTGTCAAGCATAATTTCATCCCCGTGTCTGGTACAGCTCTTCTGGTCAGTTCAGAGCTGTTTCTCTCTTCTTGAGTTTTCTTTCATTACTTTTAACTGAACCTGTGGCTACTGTAACAATATTTGAACTGGAAGTTTTCCCCAAACTCTGAAATGTGTAGTACTGTTCTAGGTTCTTTGTCAGTGCATTATAATACATTAAGGAATAATATCAGTATTGATCCTGTAATTTACTAAACTAGAAAGCAGCAGTCTTTTTGACTAGATTTGTCATTCAGTTTGAGTAGTGAAAACAGTTACTACTGTGTGTATGGTTTGTTTGTTTGTTTTAATGGGTGTATGGGATTACCTACAGTCTTAATTTGGAGTGGTAAATCATACCTACTCCAAAATTTTTCAAATGCCTCATAATAGCCAACAGGAAATCCTGGGTCATTCTCTTCCACATATCCTTTGGTTCCTCCTTTCCCTCCCTTCTTGCTCTCCCTCAGCCTTTATGTTGCAGATTTTTCAAGAAGTTATGTTTGAATTTTGTAGTTCAGACCTCTCTTCTTATTAGCACAACAGAGTTTAATACCAGCCCGTTTCTTCAAGATTATGTATCTTGTACACCAGCAATTTGGAGACTTAAGATTCTTTTCAGCTATTGACAGTAAAAATAACATCTTGCTTGTGTCTTTACTGAGACTGCTACAGAAGACTACACTCAGTATTTCTTGTTGCACTACTGAAATGCTAGTCTTTGTTCTTTCAAAGCCTGGGATAAGTGCATGTTCTGTTCTGAGTGAAGCAGATTTGTTTGACATTGAATTGCAAATATTTTTAATAAGGACATTGGGTGCCTTTTATCTCTTTGTCATTTTTTCCATGTGCATTCATTGCATGTTTTGTCTTTGTGTACCTGTAACTAACAACAATCAACTAGTTTTTAGACAGAGATAAGACCGAAAATAAAAATATGTGCAACAAGCATTTAATGGTTAAGACTGACTAACAGTTTTCAAAGAGCTGAATCATAAAATTCGATTCTTTAAAAATAATGAGCTTTCTTGAGGATGTAACTCTAAAATCAAAGCAACAGGGATTTAAAAAACGAAGTAGCACGTTGAAACATCTAAATCAGTTATTTCTACTGTATGCACTGAACAGCTTGGTAGTGGTCATTGCTGCTGCAGGAAAGCCTGGCTCTGGAAGTTGAACATTTTGCCTCTCACATCAAAAGGTTATGGGATTTTAATGTTTTATGAGTAAACAAAGTAAACAGCAAGATGTTTTGTCCAGGGAACCATTTACAAACTGCCTTCCTCTCTCTGCTGTATCACATCAAGAAGTGATGCTGCAGTCAGAGAGCACCACATGGAGTACTAGTTTCCTGTTGCTAGGGCCATTGTGAAGGGACATGTTATGAACGTGTTATGTAGAGTAAATGGGAGAATGATTTGTGGACAGTTTTGCTGGGGGCCTGCAAAAGTAAGGATGCCAGCAGACCTAGAGGACCTAGTAGAACCTAGAGGTATTCTACTGTCTTTCTTTGGCTGTTTTGCTACTGTCTGCTCAGATTGTTTAGTCAGAAATGTCTCTTGACACTTATTTCCAGAGGTCTGAAATGGCTGCAGGTGGCACTGTTCACAGACACTGAAGTCTGCAAATGAATACAAGTTGCTGATGCTTTTTTGTTTCTTTAAAAATGGAAGAAAATGAAAATGAAGTGGGGGTAGAAAACAAAGGAGAAAGCCAATATGTCTGGCTACTTGCTCCATGAGCAACTATATGATACTAAACACCATGCCCTTCTAGAATTCAAACAGGGACTGGGAGTGACATTAATGATCCATATAGGGTATTTGAATATTTAACATTTGACGGTGGATATCAATTTTTTTTTAAATTATACTGAGAATGTTTTTGAGTTTTTCCATCAGAAAATAAGTTGTGAATCTTTGATTATTGTAGTGCTAAATAATTTTGCTATACATTGTGTTGTCATTTTATAGTTGTCCCAGTGGAACTTTTTTCCTTCTTAAAGTGGTACCTTTCTTGTGAATGTAATTACAAATAATTTGTTTGAAATGAGTGAAATTCAGTTTCAACCATGTCTGAGAACTAAAATATATGTGTTCGTGGAGATAAGTTTAACACCACAGAAAAACACGTATTCATTCTTCCATTTTCAAGTTGAATTCAGCTTGGATAATACAGCAGAACAGCATAAGCTGTAAAACATTATCTAGCTCTCTATGCACATCAGTATAGGTAGATGACATTAAATGATCTCCATTTACGAAAGGGGGGAGGTAGCAGAATGGTCTTCCATAATATGTAGGAACTCGGACTTAACGCCCAGTGGAATATATTCAGTTATAGTACTAAGGTTAATGATACTTTAGAACTAGTTTGCAGACTGGTCTGTTAAAATAATATGTTGCACAGTAAATGCAAAATGCCCACTAAGGGAACTGAATATTAATATGTTTCTGTTTTACTGAAGGTGAAGGAGAAAAATGAATGCAGACGCATAACTAGAAAGAGGCAAATAGACAAGCTCAGAATACCACAGAATGTGTTGCTTTACTTATTGTAAGTATTGGCCAACAAAGAGATACAGAAAACTAGATCATTTAAACTGTTTACAGAATCATCTCAACAAATACCTGTTCAAGAAAACAAAATAAGTGGTATTTTTCTTTTTTTCTTCTTTTGATCAGAGATGAGCATAGACTTACAATAATCTGTTAAGATTACCATCAAAATAAATGTATTTTATTCATCCTCCATCACTTTCATTTGCAGCTTCTTCTATGCACAGAACAAGAACTGACTGAAGAAGGAGATCTTAGATCTTTTAGTCCCGCCAGGTAGTATTTCAGATTTGATCCTGGCACAGCCAGGCAGTAGAAACCCGTTGGTGTTCTAGATGTTCCAGCAGTGGGCTGCTTCCTGATAGATACCTAATCTCAGTAAGTCTTTCTTAGTAATGCCTGCTTCTGAAGAGTCATAAGCTGAGGTATATTTCTGGGTACCCAACAGCCGTGAGCACAGCATCTGACCTTATGTAATTCTTACTTCCTTTAGTTTCCCCTAGTTTATAACACAGTTTGGAGATACAGAGAGGCAGCAGCTAACTAAAAGCAGTTTTTTTCTACTGTCCTAATTTCATAGCTTCATGCCCTGCAACTAGTAGATATAGATATGGTATAACTTCACTCTTTTATCTGAAACTATGGCAAGGTTACAAACAAACTTGCAGTTATCCTAACCTAACTTATGCATAGCCCTTTGTTGACAGTGAAGAATACGTAGCAATGGATTTTAGGGTGAAACTGAGAGAAAACTTAAGTGTTGAGAATATCTTAGCATGAATATACTGGAAGTTTGAGATGGTAGAGGGCAAGGGTCCATGCATGTTGGTCAAGAGATTCTTTTTAATTAAAGCTATCTTATCAATTATCACAAATTAGATGCATCAACGTTGCTCCTCTTAGATATTGTTTCTTTGAAGACAAAACATATATGCACGCACACAAAGAAGTTTTTTGGTGTGGTTTGGTTTATATTTACCTTGCTACCAAAGAGAAAAAGATAATGAGTTATTTGCTAAGTTATCACTCATCCTGCAAAAAATGAGAGCTGTAGAAAAGTGAACTGGTAAGTGAATTCTAAAGTTTTAGTGTTTTCTGTGATACTACATTATTTTTAATTAAAATAAATCTCCAAGCCTGACTACCACTAACAAGGCAACTTTTTAACTAGCTGTGCAATCAACATCTAGATTAATTTTGTTATCTTGGTTTTTGACTGTCTTATTTAAACTGAATTCCTAGAATCAGACATACGGTTGGACATCTTCACTACTACATAGCTGTGAGCTGAAGAAATAATCTCAATGACCTTCAGCTTGCAAGGTTATGTTTCACTCTGTATGAAGGAAAAGGTATAAAGAATTGTTTCAGGACTGAGGATGAAGAGTTCAGGGCATTCTGGAACTATGCATGAAGGAGAAATTTAATTATCTTCCTTATTCCCTTTGAGTGCTTATTTACTTTTTCAGCACCTCCTGGCATTGTCTTGCCCCCATAGAACGTCCTTTTGAGTTCCATGGATATTTGAGCTGAGTCTCAGCTGATGATCCTTTTGGTAGAATTAGTATCTGATTGTATAATCTTCAGCATTTTTTTTTCCCCTGGCGTTTCCCATTGTGGTGGAGAAAAAAAAGTCTGGAAATAATTGCTGTTGTCCCTGAAGTTCTCTGAGACCTTGTTGCAAATGCTATTATGCAGAGCACAAAATGTTGTGATTAAATATTTCACAAATAAAAGCTGTTATGCATAATTTTCATAACATGGAGGATATTATATGTAAAATGACATAATAGCTGTAATTTACAAAGAGAAAGTGATAAGTAGGGGGACACAGAAGGGACAAATCAAAATGAATAAGGAGGTGAATGTATGGTTGGAAATTTGAGTTCAGTTGAACAGTGATGCATAACTAGAGTGTAATTACTTAAAATTATTACCCTATTTTACATGTTTACAGATATACAAACTTTTTCGCTTTCTGAATGAGACAATATAGCAATGTTGACAGATATAAGCACCTGAATTATACCAAATAATACTGAGAGCTTTATTGAAAACAATAACTGAATAGCAGACCTGTGGGAGTAGGCTTCACGCTGTTAAAATGTGAATTTTTACAATATGTTGCTGCTGGGCTTGCCTGGCATTCAGAGAACTTTGCAAATGTCAATTTACCTGTGTAATCATATGATAATTTAGTACAATTAGCATGTAAAATACTTTAGCATCTCTATATAGTTAGCTCATAATTATAAAGCAAATGTGTACTTACCAAGATGTTGCATTGCCCTGCAGTCATGTAGTGACTTTGTCTACCCTGTCATTACATGTATGTGGAAGGTGTTGAAATGGAGGTTCTACAGAAGTTTTAGATCAAAATATTGATAAATGTGAAATAATATATTGCGGAAGGAAGGAAGGAAAGAAGGAAGGAAAGGAAGAAGGGGGGGAAAAAGTGAATGATTCATATACTTTCCTGTGCTGTAGTAAATGAACAGTGTCAGCTGAAGGACCTGAGCATCAATATGAGCATATTTTGGTGCTCCTATGCAGTCAAAAATGCAAACAGAATCCTCATATATCAGAAGAAAAAGAGAACACAGTGATGGAAATAAGCATAGTGGATAAGTCAAAAGGGAAAGTACTATTCCTTCCTAAAAGTATAGATGTAGTTTGATCTTGAATACTGTTCATATTGGTAGCTACCTCCCCTGATGTTACTGATTGAGTAAGTTTTGGAGAAAGTGATGAAAATCATCCTAGTTATCCTTGTTAAAGGACGTGAATGAGAATAGGCCCACTTATTTTAGAAGGGAGATTAATGAAAGTGGATGCATAAAAGATAGTACAGGGCAATGAAAAATGTAAACCCCAACTTTCTGTTGGGCTGTTTTCTGTTGATTGGAAGAGCTACTCCTCCAGCTGTAGATGGAAGAGCATGATGTGTGAAGATTAAGAGAAATTGGGAGGGCTTAAGACTTCTCAGAGTAGTCTGCTAAAAACAAAACAAAGCAACTACAAAACAAACAAAAATCCACCCAGCAACACCAGGAAATTCAAATAAGGCTCAATTTCCACCTCTTTAAAGTGGAAAGAGGACCCATGTTATCAGTTAAAAAGGATAAAAGGAATACTGCATAGGCAACAGAATGAAGTTAATCACTCTTAAAGCTCATTTGGAGTTCTGAGAACAGAAAGTGAGAGACTAATCTCAATAATAAACAAGAAAAATCTTTGTTGATGCTTTTTTAGTGAAATATCAAAGGACGATCCTATTCAGAATGCTAAAAGGAAATACAGCTCATGCTTTATCTGACGTTGTGCAATCAAATTCATTGCCATAAGCCATTGCTAAAGCCAAGAAGTTAGTAAGATTCAGAGGAGGTTCTGAAAAATGTTGGTACAGAGGCTGAAAAAAAAAAGGGTAACTTGAAGAATTTCAAAAACAGGAATCAAAGCAGAGCAGTATTGGAAGCATAGTTCCAGACCACTTTTATATTTTGTACAGCTATTTGTCAAAAGACTTCAAGCTAAATGACTGTAGTCTGAACAGTGAAACCTGATTAAGTCTACCCTGGCAGAAACTACTATCCCAGGGATTGATGCCCTTGTTGTGTGGTTGAGCACTGGATAAGTGCTGAAGGACTGTGTAAAGGAAGCAGAATGCCAAACCTGTAATGGTGTAATCTGTCTTGCTTGAGTGAAGCATCCCCTGGTGTGACCTGACCCTAAAGAACTGCGCCGCAGAGGAAAACTACTTAGGAAAAATGTAGTTCAATATGGATAGTTGCACTGGAATAGTGTTAGAGATGAGTAGTGTGTTATGTGGAAACACAAGCCTGGTTTGAAATGGGTTGTGGGGTTCCTTTGCCAGTACAGGTGAACTCTGGAAATCTGAGGGCTGATGTTTTGTTCAGAAGACATGAGAGCTGACTTGTGCAGGAGCAACTGTTGCATGGGACAGTCTGCCCCACCAGCTCAGTGGCAACTTGCCCATCTTCCAAAGGCTGGTATGATATCTTTGCTTTATTTTTCTCACCTTGGGAGAATGAGAAGGCATTAACAATCTAAAGCAGTAAGTCTCTGATCAGTAATTTATGGGAAGAGATTTTGGGGGAATGTTTGGGAAGAGATGAGTTTGTAGTTTTTCTGCCTGTACTTGATGCAGGATTTCTTGTGTTGACAAGAGGATGTTCAGCAGAAAGCTCTGGAAGGTGTTGGGTCATAGACTTAATGTTTTGAGCAGAGTTCTGCTTATTCTGCATGGAGGAGGAGCACAGTTCTTTCTAGATCTCAAAAAGAAAGGCGCAACATCAAAGAATAGTACAATAAAGATGCTTTAATAATAAGATAGAAATAGGAAGAGAAATATGGATAGTAAGTAAATCTCATGTCCCTTTGGATTCTGAGAACTATCCTTTTGTGCAGCATGTGATGGGCCTCTGGTGGACAGTTGTAACATGCAGCTCAGAATGCATCTAAGGAGAGATTTGCTCTCTCGTGTTGTGGCTTCTTATATGTAGTGTAACAACCAAAAGTATGAATCTTGTTTTGACAGGTAGGGATGTTTTCTTTTTCTTAGTGCCCACACTTAGAAACGTGTATCTAGGAACTGCATCCAGGACCAGCACATACCCAGATCCTTCCAACATGTTCCCTTACATTGTTACATACTTAAGGATCCTGGAGCATTCACTCATACTAACATACAGGTTTCTCAAGTCACAGGCACAAGACCCAATAGGGCTTGCAGGGCTTGTTCAAGATTGCTGAATTGCCAAATACAATATCTTTGATAAGTCTCCTAATACATTGCTTATTGTCTAGACAATATTTCTGTTTCGGAGTCCACTTTCTGGTAGGAATTTTTACTGCTGCCAGCCATACAGCATTGTAGTTTTTTGTGCTGTTTAGTAATGCTATGTGGATAGATAGATTGTGGAAGGTGAACAAGGCTGATGTTGACCACCTCCACCAAATATTTTGTATTCAAATAGGGTGTACATCTGAGCTGTACCACTCCAATAGGGGCCTGTTGGAGAACAAATGGAGGAAAAATAAAAACTGTTCTTCCCATGTGTATTGTCACTGGCAGTTGCTCTAGGGACACATTTGCTGTTTCTTGGAGTATCTAAACAAAATCTTCCTCATTGTTGCAGTCAGTTGGCTGGAAGGCATTTCCAGCCACAAGCTCTCAGATGTGGCGGTCAGGAAGGTAGATTTCTCTTTTTAGAGGAAAATAGGTTTGATGGCATTTGTGTAGCACATTCAGTAACTGTACATGCAGAAAATTAAGGAGGAATAAAGCTCTGTTGGAATCAGAGATGTCTTTGATTATTTATAATTCCATGAACAAGGCTCTGTCAAACAGCATTTTGGTACCGTCAGGTGCTTCCTATCTTTACCCATCCCTTGGTGATGGCTCCTCTCAGTGATACAGTAACTCGCTGATTTCTGCTTTGATGCATCTAGTCCTCACTCCAAAGGAATTTGTGTTCTGTACTTGCTAGTCTGGGAGAACTATCTGTATAGGATAGCTACTCTGCACAGAAGGATGTCAGATGATTTCACTGTCTGTATAAGAAAGGAACAAGGGTAGGCTAGGAAGTAGGCATCAGCTTTTACCATTGAAAGAACAATGGTGTTTCTTCTAGTGAATCCAGCAGCGAGCATCTGGTACACCTAGTTGGATTGCAATGTTTTCCCAGATGGAGTCCTTCATACTTTGGCTCTGTCTGCTATGTTTATCCAGTATAGTATAGAACAATTTGCTACAGCTCCATTACTTACATTGGAATGCTGTAGACTTTTCAAAGCTTACAGATATTATATAATCCTTTAGTGTTGCATTGATGATTCAGGATCAGTATATGAACTGATCAGAAATTTGTAAGGGAGGAAGAAGGGGATGTGAGCAATATTCTCTAAGAAGTCTTTGGAACTTTTTGATGAAAGATTCTGCACAGGTGAAAAGACAACTCGGTTTTTGTTTGTTTCCATTATAATCTTGGATTCTGTAATGAAGCACAGCAGGTTGGAAGACTGTGTACAGATTTCAAAAGAAAATGTTCGTCTGTGCAATAAAGCATATTTTAAGCAATGGTACTTTGGATAATGTGATTACCTTCACAAATAAAACTACTGAATGCCTGTTTTGGAAGTCATTCAACTTTGAAAGAAGTGGAATTAGATACACTTGTCAATTAAAAGGAAATCTGCAGAATAACGTACATAGCAGGAAGGCATGTGTGTGTAATTCCTCACAAGGTTTAGCCAACAATATTTGAAGAAACTTGTAAGGTGAAATAAAACAATAGAGAACTTTATGCATCAGTATCCCAATCTGACTCCAACATTTTTATTATCTGTTTGTTGACTCTTCAGAACACTTGAGCAAGGTTTCATATTTGCAATGGGAAAGCTGTTTGCTTGATTGCAATTTCAGACATTTGCTGAAATGGGTGCTAAATATCATCCACGTTTCCAGTTTAGTTGGTCCTAAGTCTTCCAACTTGTTTGTAGAACACTGAATCTTTTGCTGCAGTCAACAGGAAATTAGAAATAGTTTGTATTTTAGCACAGGGAAAAAAAAAAGAAATCTGATTCTAAAATGTGTAATTTTTGTTTTGTTTCGTTTGTTTTTCTGCACATCTGTTAAATATCCTAGTAGTTATGTTTTCTGTCAGTAATGCATGCAGGCAGTAAGGTAGGAAGCAATTTTTAATTAATTCACGTTCTTAATTCCAGTTCTTTATTTCATATCCATCACTTAGTAGTAGGCAAAAAAACTAGTTTCTTCAGAGATTTTGTTTTTCGAATAAGAGATTTTGTCTCCAAATTATTCATGTATTTAATCTAAAATTTAGAAATTAAAGATAATTACAGATCTAATTCCTACTTATGTAATGACCTATTTCCACTGCTGCATCTCTGATGCAACTTTGCCACCCTATCCTAGGTGCCTGCTTTTCCTGCTCCTGTATCAAATGCTTGCTACGCTTGCTTGTCCTTCCTTTCTCTTTGTTCTTACTGTAATCTCATTACTGACCTTTTACAAGTTTTTGGGGTGCAATTTCCTTCTGTGTTACTTTTGCTCATCCTCTTGCCAGATCAGCCTGATTCTCCTGTGTTCTTTTTCAGTCCTCTAATGTAATGTTGCAGTTTTGCTTTTGGTAAACCCAGTTGCCATGGTCTTTTCTCACTTTAGGCTATTATTCTGTTCAATATACTGATCAGTTTTCTTTCTTGAAGTTTAGAATACATCTCCAACTCGTTTTTTACTTTTCCTGCATAGATTCCATCAGTTTTCAACGTGTCTTATGATTCTTGTCGTCCATCTTCATTGTCTTCTCCTTTTGTACTATTTAGTTGGTAAAATGTTTAAGTATTAAAATTGTTTGATGTTGAAAGCCCACTGGTGTGTTCCTGGGATACGGCAGCTCAATGACATATATGTGAATGCCTCATTAATTAAAGGGCTTCAGTAAATTAGAGCAGCCCCATAGAGATGTGTTAACTGAGAACAAACATCCTGTTTCACAGTTTTTACTCAGAAGTATGTTTCCTTTAGGAATAGTAAGCAGAACTTAAGCTTTTCTCTTTACTTTGCTGATTGCGTAGCAGTGTATAGAGTTGAAAAAGCCAGTATTGGTTCTGGGTACTGTGATTTTCAGCATGGTGAGGATGAATTTTTCTCATCTCCTGCAACAGCGATTTCAAATTCCACCTTTTAAAAATTCAGCTGCCAACCTCAATCTGTTGACACATGAAGCCTCCTTCCATTGTTTTGTTACTGTTTTGTTGGGTGTCGTTCCTCTTGTCTTCTCTGCACTGGTTCACTTTCTTCTCCTTTTAAAACCTGTAGGTTTAGAAACTCCCTGTTCTAAAGCATAAAATTCTGGATTTATTATCTGTGAATTGCATGCAAAATATGTTTAGATAGAGGAAAAAGTAGCAAGATGACTAGGTTTTTTTTATGTACATGTGGACATCCTGTCTACAATTGTTCTACCACTAACATAATAAGAGCCATTCAATTTTTGTTACGTGTCATAAAACAGAGCAGCATCTAGCCACCATGTTCTTTCTCTAATTACAGTTCATTATCAAAACCATAAGCAGAGTTAATACCTCTTCTAATAGCTGTCCTGTGATGAATATTGAGTCACAGAGCAGTGAAGTTGCAAGAGCTGTTCAAGTTCACTCAGCTGCACTAGTGAGCAAGGTCTTGCACCTGGAAGTTTATCCTGACATGAGCACACCATCAGACAGTTCAAGAAATGGATAACATGAGATGTTAGAACAGTTTTTAGGAAGCACAACTGTGAAACATGGATCACCAATGTCCAATAGTATACAAATCCAGTTTACTTTTTTTTCCCCTCCAAACAGAGCTAGTGTTGTACATCAAATTATTACTTATCTCTTTGTTTAATCATTTTCTTAACAAAATAACTGAAATAGATTTGCTGCACGAGCAGTAAGAATCTATAAATGAAATGAATATGAACAGATATGATTTAATTTGAGGAACTACAGAACAGGCGTTTGATCAAATGGCAAAACCACGAGTTCTACAACACCTGAGCTGAGAAACATCTTTGATATGTTTCAGTTTCCGCTGAAAAAATATCTATTCTCAGTGTCTGGGTAGAATTATGCCATTGAAATATGGCTCTTCGGTCTTACTGGGTTCTAAAAGCTCAAAAGGTGACTGCCATGTTGAGGCAAAATGAAATCTCGTTTATGCTGCTTGTTTCTGGAATCATCTGAGGATGCAGCTGGGATGTTGCTGAGAATGTGATGGTATTCTGTAGAGAGAGAGTCATGACAAATCAATCCAATCAAGTGCTCTCTTAGTACACAAAGCCAGGCCACCCTGCTTACAGCACTATCATATCAAACCTAAGGTAACAAGCCTGAGGATGTATTTAGATCAGGTGTAGTGTGGTAGAGGCAGAGTTATACTGCTGCTGGATCTGAAGGACTGTGCTTTTCTCTCCCATTGCTTTGTCTTCACTACAGTCAATAACCTTGCCTCCTTTCCTTTTTGCTTAAGGGGAAGCATTGGTTACTTGGCCTCAGTTGTGTTTCTCAAGGAGAGTTTTACGTTTGTACCTTTAGATGGAGCTCCAAACTCATCTTCTACTAAGACAGCTGGGCTAGTGTTAAAGAGCAAGTAAACTGCGAAGGGAAACCTTCCTAAAAGACCACTTCTCAATACACTATCCAAATTGTAAAACTTTTCAGAAGAAGATGCTTCAAATTTTATAACAGACTGCTTTCATTTTGCAAAATAATGAGAACTGATAGTAGTTTTATGGCTAGAAAATCATGTTGTTTATTTCTTTTAGTTGCTCAGACATCTAAATGGAAGCATTTTCTTCCTGCTCAGGTACATTATTTGGTCTTGTAAAATTTTAAATCTTAGTCAGAAAAAGGTGATAAAAAAAAGAAAAAAAAGAGTTCCTTCTTTTTAATGCTTGCTTGGTTATCAATATTTAGTGTATTAAATGTGAAGCTCTGACTTGCTTCCTGATAAATGAATGTGTTTGGGATCTTGTTTGTCTATGAAACTGATCTGATTTTGTATTATGAAACGCTGTAGATGCAGATGTCAGAGCCTGGATCAGCTCTTCTGATGATTAGGTTAATTATTTCTTTCTGAGGAGACTGGGAAAACTGAGATGTTGTGCTGAGAGAACTGAATTTGTGTCATAAAATAGAGTTTTCATATGGTTCTTCACATATATGTGCTTTAGATGGTCAGCGAATGCTTCCACAGCTTCTTATTTCTTTACACTTAATCAGAAGAAATAAAAAGAAGTCTCTCTTCCTAATAGCTGTCACTAGAAAGATTGTAATTATGCCTTCTGCATTTTCCAATGACATCATATTCTCCTTTAAATATAAAGACAAAAATGCTGCAGTGGAAAGCAATTCCCTCTACATACTGACTTCATCCTTTCTTCTTCATAAGAATAACGTTGAAAAATAGCTGTTAGTGTGCTTAGAAGGGTGGGGATAATTCAGTAGTATTCATAAATACAGATGAATGGAACACTCGAGGTACAGACTCAACAGTGTAGGTACTGTGCAGGAGGAGGCATTACTGATTCCTTTGATTGATTGCCAGTCCATTTTCATGTTACACTATAAAATCCAGTTTCTTCTGGGATAAGTATGATTTTAAAAACAGGCCCAAAGTGTATTTTTATTCAATCCGGTTTCTTTTTATGCTTTTTATATAATAGAGTGACTAGATTATGTTGCCAAAAGTGCATTCATTTAAGGATCTATTTTGTTTCATTGTTTAAAGAAATATCCTTGAAGAATATGGTACTACATTTTCTGGGTTGGAGGACTGCTTGTGTGTCTGGAACAAAGGCTTCTTGGAAAAAAGGAGGCTGTCCACTGGGCTTAGCTATGTGGGAAGGCAGGGCTAGCTTGGAAATGAAGAGCTAAAAATAGAAAAAATGTAGTGAAAGCAGTGACTGAGTGAGATATGGTAAAGGCCAGAACACCTTTAAATGAAGGGAGAAGTGAAAAGAGACTCAAAGCTCCATGAGACCTGGAAAGGAAGATTTGTGGTATTGCAGTAAAAAATTAGACTGTCTAGTAAAGAGGGTATATTCCATTCTGTGCAGGTAATATGACCATTAGGCATTTGGGCAATAAACAATGGGAACCCTAGAAAGCCTATACTGTTGATGATCTTGGTAGATTTTTTTTTTCTGTTTAAGTATTAAGCAGTGGGATGATAACTGTTAACTTCTTCCAGTGAGTCGTTTTTATTTATTGAGACAATGAGGCTGTTCAGCACCAGTGAAACTCTTTTTATTAAGTAGAAAGTAAAACAACTGGAATAAAAAACTGTTTTTATTCTGTCATGTGTATTGCCTTTACATATGAGCTGCAGTCTTCTGAAGGTTTCATGTTTGATCAAAATCCCTTGTAATAAAATTTGACCCCTACCTTGTGGATTAGGGCTCTTTGGTAAACTTTCCCAAGTGTCTACATCTGCCCTGAAATACTTAGAACTTAAAACTACAGCAGCCGTGGAAGGATTTCAGGAAAACAGATTCAGATTGCTTGCAAAAACCATATGGTTGCCTGGAGCTCGTAGAGATGACTAGCAAAATATATAAGGGAAATTTGAGAGCTTGAGTTGTTGAAAGACTAGAAAGACAATTTTGAGGACTTGGCTTTTCAAGCAGAGGAAAGATGGGTAAGATGTCATGAGAGGCTACACAGAAAAAGACACACTATCCCCGTAGCATTATAATTTTATTTACAGTGGTTGTTCTAGTTTTTTGAACATCTGAAATAGGACCTGTAGCCCTGCTAGAAAGACTATGAGAAGCTCTTGATCTTTGAAGTGCACTAAGATTTCCTGAATGTCATATAACATAAACTGATAATGCAGTCAACAAAACTGTAGACTCTTAGAATATATAAAAAAAAATAGCATTTCATAGAATTAGTGGCTACCTTGGTTCTGGAAAAAAAAAAAAAAAAGGAGGGGAAAACTTCCAACAGTTTTCCCAAAGATGGAATTCTCTGTAATACGGTAAAAGCAGGGGGGGTATGGTCTTTTCCAACTATCAAGTAACAGCTTGATCACATATCTGAAATGCAGTGTGATGTTTATTTTCACAGGTATGCAGAATTGTTATTTATGTAGTTTTTAACTGTTTTTTTTTTTTTTTTTTTAACAACGCCCTGGGGCCACTATTATATATAGATTTGATACTTAATATATATGAAATACACAGAAATATGCATTTCATGGCAAATTAACATAGGCAAAAAACTCCATTATATGTGTCTGTGCAGGGCTTTAATTTTAGGGAAAGTTTTGGCTAGCATAGTTCTGGTGCTAGCAAGGAGATTAGAAATGCATGCCATCTCAACTCTGTTTTATTATTTCTTTTTCCAGTTTTGTCTTTAAGGAGTTCTCTTATACCGTACTTCACTTAAAAAGATAATTTAAAAAAAAAGCCCACACCAGCATCCTTGTGTTTCTGGTCGGAAGATATCTTCCCTTTTATAATCTCTGGACCATTCTATCCTTACTTTCTTCTGGTCTAGATTTCAGGCTGCAAAGCCTTATGATTGTTGTAAAACAGCATCTTGTCTGGATGTAAGATTTAGTCAGCATATCTGCTCTGCCAAATGCTTGATTTCTGTCTACATCTTACATAGAACAGGAGTTCCAAAATTACCATAAAATTTGAGTACAAAGGGATGGATGTGGGAAAGAGATGTTGGAAACTAACACATGAATCAGATGGGAAAAAATAATCGTTAGATAATCTTTTGTGATGATGTATTAATAGTATATTGCAGATTTTCTTATTCTCAAATAAATGTTGCTTTAGTTTCAGAGTATGTAATAGAATGGTCATAGGAATTTTCATTCTGATTTTTTTCCCCAAAATGTAATTGTAAAATCGAAGGTTACTCAGTGTAGTTGGTTTGTAATCTAAATTACTTTTTTTTTTCACCTCAAAAAATCAAGTAAGTTGATTTAGCAACATAGCAATGCTTGTGATATTCTGAAGACCTACTATAAGAATATGTTAAGAGATTGTGCTTTTTACTCTATAATTCTGATCACATTGTGAAAACAGAAATTGGAATGTTTTTTCTTTCCCCCTTCTTAATCTCTAATTGTTGAGTGTTGTAGTATGTCAGTACTGCTTCTTGAAAAGGTGAGATTCTGTTATTGACTTGACATGTTTTGAATTTAACACCTAACTGTGGTTATTGTTCATGTCCACTTGTGTAGTGACATATTGCCACGTATACATTCTTAAAGTGCTTGGCATATAGCAATGCCACGTTGAATAGAAGTCACAGGAACAGCAAAGTAGCTAAGGATCTATTCCAAGGCCTGTACAAGTCACCAAAAAGACTCTTGTTTCAAACAACTACAATTGCATTATGCTCTACCAAAAAAAAAAATATTTGTTAAAATAATTTATCTTTACAAGTCCTTATTCAATGAAATACACAGAAATATGTTCATAAACCCACAGAATTGTTGAGGCTTTCAGGACCCTCTGGGTCCATCTGGTCCAACCTCTGCTGAAGTAGGGCCACCCAGAGCAGGTTGCCCAGGACATCCAGGCGGCTTTTGAATGCTCCGAGGAGGAGACTCCACAGAATCTGTGGGCCACCTGTGCCAGTGCAATGTCTCCCACACAGTAAAGAGGTGCTGCCTGATGTTTACACGAAACCTCCTGCGTTCCAGTTTTCACCCATTGCCTCTTGTCCTGGTGCTAGGCACCACTGAACAGAGCATGACTCCATCTTCTTTGTACCCACTGCTCAGCTAGTTATATACATTGATAAGAACCCTCTAAGCCTTCTCTTCTTGAAGCCAAAAAGTCCCAATTATCTTGGCCTGAAGTTATGATTGAGGAAAAAATCCTGTAAAATTTAGCATATATTCAGTTCCTTTAAGTAAATTTATAAACGCATCTTTAAAATTCTGTAGCAAGGAGGTAGGTTATTCTCTATTCATCTCTACAACCTGTAAATAGACTGCAAAGTAGATTCTTAGAACCCTATTATAGGGTTTAAACCCTATGAAATTCTGTGAAACTTTTCCATTTGTTTTATGCTTCACACAAGAGAATAATCATTTTTGCTGATATTTTCCTGTTAAAACTTGGGGCCTTAGACCATTGTTTTCTAATGACAAGGGTAATTAGTACTGAGACGTGTATTATCTGAGGCTGTGTATTATTCGGCAATAATGTCTTCATTAATGTGTTGCTTTAATGTCTGTAATAACTTTGTCACTAGATAGAAGGAATGCTTAGGGAGGAGGGAATGCTTTTTAGTACCAAAGGTCCAAATTCATTAACTGCGTAAAAAGCGATCCTGCCTACTTAATGATGAGGCTACATAACAAGTCTTTAAAGGCTGGACTTGAATCCCTTGAATTTTCACTAGAAACTCTCTGTCAGATCTGTTTCCACTCTTCCAATTCTTGGCCACTCTTCTGTAGTCTCTAACTGTACTTTAAACGTTCTTGGAGTGGGAATTTTTGTTTTTGTTTGCCTACATAGTAGATATTCACTAAGCTGGAGCTACTAGATTGAATTTCTATGACTTTTCTCTAGCTGTAGGTATTTGCTTTATAAAGGAAATAGTCAAAGCTTGCTATTTATAGATAGCCTCATTCTTGTATCTAATAATACTTAAACTAAGTTTCCATTTTAAACACCTTTTTCCTTGCAATGCGAAAAATATGTATCATCATCTCCTTCTGAACTCATACTTCTTGAGCATTTCATCGAATGTATGATATTCTGACGGAATGGTTTAAGGTGAAAATGGCAGAATTTTTTTTATTCAGTCTGCAGTCTCCCTGCCCTAAGTAAGGAAATAATTAGAAATTGAAATATTTTGCTCTTTTATACCTGTTCCTGAACACTTACCTCCCAGCTTGATGAAAACCCAACTGAAAGTCTATCAGCCAAGGCCAAAAATAGAGGAAGCTTGCCAGGAAACAGATGCAAGTATGAAGGTTTATTGTGTATTTTTCCAGTAGTAACATCTGTCTTGGCTAGTTTCCTCATGCTTGTATGGAAAACTAGTGATCTGACAATGGTTTTGTTCTTTGAAGTGAATGCTTCTTCTGACTCTTGTGGATTCTAGACTGTTATTTTTCTCTCATACTGTTAAGTCAAGATACATCATTTTAAAAACTATTGTTATTTATAATGTAAATATATTGCTGCTTTTAAAAGACTAACATGTTGTAAGACTATTCATATGAGGATACTTATATAAATATTCATAGATGATTATTTTTTATTCTTATGATTAGCTTTTGAGAATATGCTAGGTTCTGTATTCGGAAATGCTGATTTATGAACAGTTTTGAAAACATAAAATGGTATTTTAGTACTGATGATTATTGGTTTTGACAATAGGCTATACTAGAACATTCAATTTTTGGAAAAGTGAAGCAAGTTTAGATTGTTTATCTTTCGTAGCAACATCGTTGTTTCAATACTTCTATAATGAAATAAAAAATATGCCCTCAGATCTCAGTTATCCCAATTGATGATGAAGGAATTGAATCCTATATTTTCTTTCCTGCACTTTGTATAGGTGGTGTTTCCAGATGCAGTCTAGAGCCCTATTCAGTTCTTCATACTTTGGAATGTCACTTATGGGTTTTATGACTCAGTAAATACACGGGAAACGGAGATTTTTGATAGCTTAAATCATTCCATGGGAAGGCAATTAAGTCTACAGATGTGTTCAAGTGTATTGGAGAATCTTTTTTCAGATTTGTTAACTTCTCTTCCTCTAAAAATTAGTGATGATACGTATTCCACCATGGAAGTACTGTGGTCCACTGAGGTGTTTCATTTTAAGACAAAATATGAATTAAACCACACTGTAACTTAGAAAGTTGAAAATTCTGTTCATGGCTAGTAAGTATTATGTGGATAAGAATAATGAAAAGCGTCTCAGGATTAAAGTGCTTAAAACAGGTTTTAAGGGATGTCAGTTAGTATGCTGTGGATGGAGTAAGAATAACTGTGAAAGTGAGAGATTAAAGAAGAAACCCAATCTGCAGTAGGAATTTTGTTGGATTTGTATTTCTGTAGTTGTTGCAAAACACCTCTCATGCTTTACTGACTTCCTTAAAAAATGTGCTTCTGTCCAGCAGATGTTATTCAAGAAAAGAGATTATTTCTGCGTTGTTTACTTTTCTAATGTTAAATTTGTATAGTCTGCTGAAATAACTGAAGCTGAGGGGTGGGGTTAGGTCTTACTCTCATGTAAAATTCACTGATGACAATGTTTCCTGAGGATTCTTTTATCAATTTCATGTTATTCTAACCTTATAAACCAGATTTCTCTGTGGTTTATGAACTAATTCACAGTTGAGATCTATTCCTTAGAATATAGTTTCCAGGATGAGTTGATCTTTTATGGGCTGTCCTTTTGTTATCAGAATCAGTGAGAAAAACCCTACTGTTCTGTGCAGTAGTATCAATCAATCAGCAAAAGATTATTGTATCATAAAATGACTGTCATTTAAAACAACAGAGAAAATCTTCACTGTGTATTGAGAGCAAGTATTGTTCTCCCCATCCTGAAAAAGTAATAATTATTAATAAAAATTGAAGAACAAATGAGAAAAAAAAATTCTTGAAACAGAACTGGAAAAAAAAACCTTGATAACTTGAATGATTTTCTATCATTTTCTGATTTCCATATAGATTCTTTTACAAATTTCTTTTACATGTACTATGTTTGACTGGAAAACAAGGAGCAGTTATGTCATTTCTGTCCTCTGAATATTTTTCAAATTCAGAGATAAATGAAGTATTCTATATTACTCTTTATTCACTGCATTCTCCCTGTAAGATTTTATATATACCAATAAGATCCCCCAAATCTTTTCTTTTCTAGTCCCAGCTCTCTCAGCCTCTTCTCACAGGGGAGGTTCTCCAGTCACTTTACTATTTCCATAGCCCTGTCTCAGATTCTCTGCAACAGGTCCATGTTTGGATTGTACTGGGGGGCCCAGCACTGGACACAGCACTCCAGGTGTGATTTCATCAACGAGTAGAGGGGAAGGATCGCTTCTTTCAACTTACTGGCAATCCTTTGCCTAATATAACCCAACGTATCATCAGTTTGCTTAGCAGCAAGGGCAGACTGCCAGCTCATGTTCAACCAGGTATCCCCTAGGACTTCTAGGCCCTTTTCTGCCTAGATACTTTCTGTCTGCATGACCCCCAGCATGTCCTCATGCCTGGGATTAATCCTTCCCAGTGCAGGATTTCACCATTTACCATGTTAAACTTCATAATGCTGTCAGCTCACCTCCCCAGCCTGCCAAGGTCCCTCTGGATGGCTGCATGGCCCTCTGGTGAGTCAGCCACTTCCTCCGCTTTTGTGTCATTTGTGAGTTTATCAAAGGTGAGCTCTTCATCATCATCCAGATCATTAATGAAGATGTTAAACAAGACTGTACCTGGCTTGACACCAGGTCCTCTGGGACCTGAGATTCCCAAAAGCTAGTTTGGCTGGTAAAGACTGAGTGAAAGAAGGCATTCAGTAACTCCACCTTTTCAGTGTCCCAAGTAATTAGGTCTCCCGTTTGGTTCAGCGGTGGGCCCACATTTTCCCCGGTCTTCCTTTTGTCACTGATGTATCTGTGGAAGCCCTTCTTGATGCCTTTGACATCCCAGACCATTTGGGCTTTATCTTTTCTAACTCCATTCCTGGATGCTCTGACAAATTCTCTGTGTTCTTCCAAGGCTACCTGTCCTTGCATCTATCCTCTGTATGCTTTTTGTGTTTGAAAAAAAGTAGTGGCAATATTTTTGTGACCTTAGATTTCTTTTGTTCATGGCTCTGGTGGAGGTTTGCATATCAGTTTCCTCTCTGAATAGGTTTGTCTTTTGCAAGAGTTAAATTTGCATGTCATCATTGAGCTTCTATTTGTCATTTCTAAAAGAACATATCTGTCTGAGCAACAGCTGATAGTGTACTGTTTTGCACTGGGGTATTGAGCAAGTAGGATTCTTCATAAAAGCTCATCAGCAAGCTTTGTAGAAATAAAAATGTTTGCACAGATGTCGCGGACAAGAAAACAAAAATGATTATCTGTGCAGTGAACTAAAATTGCTTTGTGGAGTTTGCTAATTGACAGGAGGAGACTAATCTGTCAGCCTGATAGAGACGAGGCTGCCGCAGCTCCATGATCCCAATTCCAAGCAGTAGCAAGGCTAAGAATGCGTTGCCAGTGAGAAAACAACAAACATAGGTATTCACTACATACACACATGTAAACATGGCCAGACACACTTGGCACTCACAAAAATATTGTGCAATCCTGAAATACTCTTCCCCTATATCTAATAATGAGTCCCCTGCCCCCAGACAATGACCATCTCAGTCCAAGAGGTGATTCAGAGAGCTGTTACCCATGGCTCATCCTGAGCTTCATGTGGATTTTACACCTGGACGCTAGTGTGAATCTGAGACGGCCTTTGGGTTCCTGCCTGCCCTTGTTTCATGGCGCACGCCTAGGCTTGTGGAAATGGAGTTTTGATGAGCTGATGGCTCTTGAAATGGGCGTGAGAGTAGCTGGAGCAAAGTATTACTTGGCTCTTCCATATGCCACTATCTCTCTGTACCCTCTGTGGGTATGCAGATGAACTTTTTATCACATAGCCTAACACTGATATGTTCAAGAAATTATGTATGTATATTTTACTGTTCTTCACTGATCCTAGTCTATACTTGACAAAAGACTAGCAATGTCAAATAAGCTATGCAGCCAAAGCATTTTCTGCTTTGGTTTGTAGTGCAAGGAAAATATGATGACATTGTGTTGATGCGAGCCTTGCTGATTGTTAACATAGAAGTTCAAAATTGGTGTGCACAATTCCCACATTATAATCACTAGTGGCAGTTTTGTTAGCTGACAGAATAAACAAAGTTGACCTTCAACTCATCTAAGGGGAAGCCTACTTTGCCATAATGGGCATAATAGGCAGGCTCTTGACATCAGTGGGAACACTCCCATTGACTGAAAGGGAACTGGAGAACACCTATTATGTGTGTAAGGACTCTTAAAACCTGATTTTACAAACTGAGCTCTTGGTGGTGCTTGACTGATGGTTTAAATATATGTAATAAACTTGTCTCTTTTTTGTTCTTTGATAGATTTAAATGTGCTAACTTTAAACGTCTTAATTCTGTAGAGGCCTTGATGTCATTCTCAATCAAGTCAGCAAAGCTGGTGGGCCCGTGAGTGAGGGCTGTGTTTCTTTGGCCAGCTTGCATTTACTATTTTTTTTTTTTCCTCTTGGTGTGACTGCTTTCTGTAGCTTAAAAGGTTTTTGAGAGCTGAGGCTCTTAGGTGTTTGCATAACACGATCTCTTCCCAAAAGCCAAAAAATACAAGTAATTTAGATAAGTTCTGTATTACAAATGCCTTTATCTTTCATTATGATTAGCGTACATATTAATACCACATTTTTGTGTTCCTAGCCTGCTCATTGCCTGTATTGTTTCGCATTACTTTTTTTTTCTTACACAAGGAAAGAGAGTTTCTACCAATGTGCTCATCTCTTTCACATGTGATAACTAGGCTGCATCTTTTGAGGTAACCTGCAATATGTGGGTAAAATTCTTTCCATTTTTCTTCCTGTTAAGCCAAGCAGTACTAGTAACAATGGTGCTATAGGAAAATGCTGTAAACATCAGGCATGCTTAATGGTCATTTCTGCATGGATGAAATGGAAAACAAGAAGAATGATAAAACAAATGGTTGTGTATGTTCTGTGCCTGCATAGACGTGTAAGCTGTCCTTCAGTCAGCCAACACAAACAAGAGTGTATTTTACTCCACTACTTTTAATGTAAGGCACATGAATAAAAGGTGAGAGGTGATAACAAAAAAACAAAGCTTCTCCTTAATAACCTGGTTGCAGGCTGCACAGCATTGCACTGATCCTTGCTTCTCCTTAGTGCTCAGCATACTTGACACTCCTACTGCTGGATTGGCCGTATGCAGAAATTACCAGGGTACTTGTTGCTGTTTGGTCCTTACGGCTAAGCCATGATGCCTCTGCCATGAGCTGGCAGGGAGTCATACTCAATCCGTATGATTATGATGGATACATCTCTCAGTGAATTTCTGAGGTAGATTGATAATGTACAGAAAAAAAGCAGGTTAGTAGCATTAATCAGACTTAAAGGACATGAAATCAAGAGAAAAAGCATGACAACCTTGAGATGAGAAACTGGTGTATCTGCAGATGAATACTTGCAGACAATCCTCTAATGGGCAACATTACAGGGAGACTACATGATGGCTTTCTCTGTGTTTCTCTGGGTTTACCAAGTTTCATTTTATGTTTCACAGTTGAACCGCATCTAATACTTCAGTGCCTTTGTTAGTCTACATGCAGGGAGTCACAGGAGATTTACCTTTATTTGCAGCATGACATTTAAATTCCTTTAGATGTCTTTTCAAACTTTTTCTTGGACTCCAAGTGCTCAAAAGTGTTGATTTTGATATATTTTTACAACTATATAGTTGTACTTACTGGCTCTGCTGACATTTTAGAAAACAGTAGCTCTTTTTTCTTACTCCTTTATGCTTAGAAGAGATTATTAATGCTTCATTAATCAACTGCTCAAAGTGTGATTGCTCCTGAATAGCTCTCAAAATCTGTCTTTTTACTATTTACTTTCATTAGTGCTTAATTAACAGAGAAGATGCAAACTGAAATCTTCAGCCCACTCAAAGATGAGATACTACTTTTCAGAAGAGAGGTTCAGAACATGGTCTATGTTTTTTGAGTCGCAAAAAAGCTATAAATTTAGACCAGCATTTTCTGTACAGACCAGAAATATAACTTCTATGCGCCAAAAGAAGAATGGTAAAATGAGTTTAATTTGTAATCTGTAACTTTGTAGGATGCAGAAATAACGGTAAATGACTGAGTAAAACACGAACAGATTTTGGAACAAGGATTGCCCACAAAGTTACAATCTTCTTACCTCTGTAAGCGCCCAGTCTTTTCAGCTTGTATATGACTGCTCTGATTCTCTACTTGGAATGGCATAATATACCTAATGCTATAAAAATGCTATAAATGATATAAAAAGAATGAAAATACTTGTGGTGTAAAAGAAGCTTGGGAACAATGCAATTTGATGAGCATCTTGCTCTGGTGTTGACGTTGGTCAGGCTATGTGAGTAGCCCATGCAAACTGGGCTTTGCACTATCACAAGTGTTTCAACTGTGTTATATTATAGCCACTCTTAGTCCTCTTCTCTTGAATCAACATTTCAAGATTGGTCACATGGTCTGATTTCCTATAATAGAATTAAATACATTTAGGAAGAATCAAGGACTTCAGATGTATGTGCTTTGGGGGAATCAGCTGTTGTATTCTTAATTATTTAATAAGATCAGAATTTTATTTCTTACTTTGAGATAGTTAACTATTTTACTGTCTGATCCAAATTAGGATAACACTGAAACTTTATGTTGTTGTGGTGATCCAACTAAGTGGGCACCATGACCGCAGTTTTTTGCAAAATAATATGTGGTTCCATGGAAAAAATAAACATTATTAATTTAGATGAAATGAGACTCAGAACAACTAATGAAAGAGCTGCTTACAATGGATCACTGTATATTTACCTCTTCACCATCAGTCACCTATAGGAATGCTAATATGGATCAATATACTCTTTTTGGCCTTGCATGATTTTTCTTTTCTGAAATTTTTATGTTTCAAAGCTGGATGGCTGTTTGAAATGATTGACATGCATAAAGCAACTACATGTCATGACTGCTGAAGAAACAAGTGTTTTGCATGTCACTATAGGTCAGATGATGTAGCACGCTAAGGCTCTCACTTGAAATGACTTGATCATATTTTCCTGTACTTAGTTGATACTGGGAGGTTTTGTGGGACATTTAATCAGTCAGGATTTGCCAGTTTTCAAATACAATCCTGTGAAACAATATTTCTGTGACGTTAAACCACAAGGAGTTACCAGAAAGGCTAATTAAAGAATAATTATTTGCTAGTTTAAAGCCATATTACATTTTTGTCATTCATTCATTCCTGAGTAGTTAAATATATGTATAGAGGAGCTTCAAAACAGTGACTTATGTA
The DNA here is from genome assembly GCA_013396635.1 of Penelope pileata. Classification (NCBI taxonomy): domain Eukaryota; kingdom Metazoa; phylum Chordata; class Aves; order Galliformes; family Cracidae; genus Penelope; species Penelope pileata. The sequence continues at coordinate 371,333 of WBMW01005084.1, read as the reverse complement.
TATTCTATGCAGCATTCGGTGTAGCATGAACTATAATTAATTATGTGATTTTTTTTTGTAAATATGTGCACCAAATACAATCGTGGCTAGTTAAACAGGTACGGCTTGGCTTACTTTTCCCCAGTGCCAGACGTTGGTCCATTTTAGCAGATAAAGCATGGAATATTATTTATTATGTATGAATGTTTCAACTAAACACTTGAAAATTTGAAATTAATTGTTATACAGCTCAGTAGTAGTAATACTCTTGCAACAGCTTGTGAGTATGTGCTTATTAAAATATTAGATGGAACCAGTGTAAGTTACAGCACTGACTTCCAGTCAGAATTTTTGGAGTTGTTTTACAGGAAGAGATGTTTTTATTGATATAGAAATGGAACAATAGAAAGATCAATTTCTGCTCAGTGGACAAGTGAAGAAATAGTGATAGATTATCTGGCAAAATATATTTGGCTTTCCAAGGGGAAATATGTCTATAACTGCCAAATAATTCCTTTCCCCGTCCTATAGATATACTGTTAAGTAAACCGTATATTCCTGTCAACTTTCTAATTTTGCAGCAGACTAAAAGGTTGATTTTCGATGAGGAAAAGTGAGTTTATTCTTAAATGTCTTTCCCATCATCAGACACTGAGTTGTAAAAATAAGTAAAAATAAGTAAAATACTGCCTTCAAAATCTTTTTATTTGTGTTAAGGCTTCTTAAAATGTTGCTACAAAAGATTGTTCAGGTGAGGGTTAGTGTGTGTATGAATACAGATCTGAAAAGCTCCTGAACTCTTTGCCAGCCAGAGAAATGCAGATTCTGATGAAAAACTGATAAGTTCTACATGGATAATGCAAAGATGGAAAAGTCAATAAGAAATCATGTTGAATTATCTAACAATTATGGGAGCTGTCTTTTTTTTTAATTATTATTTTCAGAACACATGCTGGTATCCTGTTTTGACCCTTTTCTTTGAAATATTTTAAGTAAGGCAAGTGCTGCATGTAGTAGTCATCCTCTGACTGACATACAGTCCGTATGAATAATGTATGTTAATTTGAAAAGTGTGTTGATATAATCATCTGGATGTTATACATGTTTTTGACATTTTAAAAATAATACAGCAGTTGTTTCTCAAATGCTCACATGTGAAGTGAGAAGACGTTAAAATATTATAAATTATAAAATATTATAAAATTATAATATCATAAAATAAATATTTTCCCTATTTTTCTGTAGTTTATTAATCACAAAACCTCAGATAGGTTGCCTTCAGCTGGTTTCTTTAATTACTTGAGTCTTTACAGTGTTGCATGTCGTGACTTCAGGAAATAAATAATTTCATAAAATTGGTTAAATTTAGCACTTGTTAAAGCAGGAGAAACTCCAAAGATTAGAGGTGGTGCTATGCCCACTTATTCCAGGGCTTGATGCCTATTTTCTGAATTTTTCCACAGCAGTAGTTCAAGTCATTTCCAGTAGGCAGCTGTGCAGATCAGGATCGGATGTTTGTTAAAATAAGCATTTGCATTTTTTACCATCAATCTGTGCCAGAATGTTACAGAAAAATGTACATTTTTCTGAAAAATACTGAGTTCTGAATTATTAATGTTAAACTGATATTTCCATGAAATCTTAAAAGATTTCATCTCTGGAAAAAATACATTCTCTCAATTTGAAAATGTGATGGATTGACCCTTCCCAGCAGATAAGCCCCTACACAGTTTCTTAACTTCCCACATCCTCTCAGGTAAAGAAGAGAAACAGGAGGGCAAAGGCAAGAAAAACTTTGTGGTTCAAGATAAAAACAGTTTAATAAGTGAAGGAAAAACAATAACAAAAAAACAAATGATGTAAAGGCAGCACCTCCCACCAGCAGACTGATGCCCAGCCAGTCTCTGAATAGCGTCTACCTTGGAAAACGGTCCCCACCAGTTAGTTTTACTGAGCATGGCATTACTTGGTGTGAAGCATCTCTTTGGGTAAATTGAGTCAACTGTCCTGGATGAGTCTCCTCACAGCCTCTTGCCCAATACTAGCCTGCTTCCTGTGAATGGCAGAGTGAAAAACAGAGAAGGTCTTGATGCTGTGCAAGCTCTGTTCAGCAGCAGCTAAAACATTGGTGTATTATCAACACTTTTGTTGGTCACAAATATAAAACGTAGCTCCATATGTGCTGCTATGGATAAAGACCCAGTACAGAAAATGATACTTTGCTGTGGAAATAAGAAAAGTAAGTCACTTGGGAAACTCCTGAAATGTCATGAATTTGGCTGTTGATCTGGATCATACTTACACAGATACCGTGGAAGGGTCTGAAGCTCTTGCTATTAGTTCATCGAACTCATCATAGAAGCTGGTTTTGTTAGTTATAACTGAGATGGGGGAAGAAAAATTGGAAATGAGAGATTAAAATCAATCAGCTGGTTGCTCATGAAGATGTAGACAGTGAGAAAGGAACTACTGTATTGGGAGAGCACTCCTGTACGTGGGAAAGAGCACTCACTTCTGCCAAACTAGACTACTTTTCTCTAAAACAGTATCATTAGCTCTCTTCCCAACACAGAACTAATACAAGTGAAAATATAGCTACTGGGAAAGTGTTAACAGACTAAGTATTCTTAACACTCTGGCTCAGATGTTGTTTTTAATTTCTATGTAGATTCAACTATAGTCCTTCCTGTTGGTATGAGAGTACAAACTGTGGGTCATAATCATTTTTCTCAAAATTGCCTCTGAAGTAGGCATGTATTGCTCTTTCTAAGAATCACGTTGCATGTCTGTCTTACATCATCATCTACACTGAGCATTTAATGAACATCTGAGAAAACATTAAGATGATTTAATACAATAGATATGGATTTCCTTATATTTTTCTTGTGTTCATTTAATAAAACTTACATTAGATCAAAGAGCCTATATGCAGAAGCAGATGTACTGTAGCTCCAACACTCTCTTAACTTCCATACAATCATCTTTGCAAAATGAAGAAAAAGAAATCTGGCTAGTACTTCTCTTCTGCAGTTTCTGTAAAGTACAAATGCTTCATACAGTTCTTGGACAGAGTCAGATAACGTACCCTTTTGTGCAATGTTGTTGCATAAAACGTAACTTCTTCAGGTTGGCGTAAAGAACTGTACAAACATGGATTCAGGCTCAGAATACATTAATTCACCATTTCACCAAAATAAAGTAGTATAAAGTGTCTCAAAAGTATAGAAAAATGAGATTATAAATCTCAAAAGTCATCAGCTGTGTTTGTGCTGATCCTCTGCTCATCACTTTCCAGCAGGACATGAGTGCATTCACAGACCTTGGAGCCCATACAAGTAACTAGTCCTGGTTGGAGAGAAGAGAGTCCTGGCAAGAGGTGGCCATTCCTCATTGATCAAATGGTATTAAAATACTGCTATCCATGTTGTCAGTCATGTTACTTCTTCATTTAAAATGCTGTAGTGAAAAGCATAAGGAAGATGGATGCAATCAAGGAAGTCATTTGCTTTGAGTTCTTTGATATTTAGCTGTGAGAAGAAGAGGAAAGGGGAAAGAAGAGGGCAGCCAGCAATTGCACTCCCTAGCGGGAGCTGTCCCTGAGCTTGGAGCTCTTATCCAACAAGCACCTGAGCAAGCCAAGACCTTTTCCCGTTGCATTTTTTTTCAGTGCTCTACTGTGGTTTTCATCTATCTCTCTCTAAATAGATACAGAAGATTTTTATGTATTTTATTAATTGCCTTGGTGATGTGTTTGTGAAGATGTATACTGATTTAACTGAGGCATGTTCAGCTAAGAACAGCTTATTTTGAGCCAAATATTGAATTGCTGTTTCTGTCACAGCACACCAGACATTGTCCTGGTTACAGCTGGTGCAGAGCTGATTTTCTTCATAGTGTCTGGTATGATGCTGTTTTTTGGCTTTAGGAGGAAAAACAGTTGATAAAACACTGATGTTTTGGTTGTTGCTGAACAGTGCTATACAGAGCCAAGGATATTTCAGTTTTTCAGCTTCTGAAAAGTTTTCCAGCTACTGCGGGGGGGAACAAGTTGCTAGGAGAGGAAAGAACTAGGACAGCTGACCTAAATTAGCCAAAGCGATATTCCATGCCATATGACATCATGTGAAAAAAAAAGCAGCTGAAGGGAGCAGCCACTGCTCAGGGACTGGCTGGGCATCAGTGTGTGGGTGGTTGGTGAGCAATTGCATCTCTGCATCACTTGTTTCGTAAATATATCTATTATTGTCATTACTATTATTTCTCTCTTCCTTTTCTGTCTTAGTAAATAGTTTTTATATCAACCCACAAGTTCCACTTCTTTTCTTTTTTTCCTATTTTTTCCAGTTCTATCCCTCATCCCTTTGGGAAGGCAGGGAGTGAGTGAAGTGCTGTCTGGTGTTTAGCTGCCTGCCAAGTTAAACAACAACAGACATCAAATTTGTACTTGAATAGTGGGAGGAAAGAAAGATAATGGATATTATGAAGTTGCAAAAGTTTAGAAATTGAAAGGAACCCAAGTGTTACTTGGTGCACCTCAGAGGATGAAAAAATATCCCTGCCTTTAAAAGGAAATGTATTTGCCCAAGCAAGTAGTACAAATCAGTGTGAGTGAGCAAGGAGGTGCCAAGGGCTAGTTATGCCAGGTCAGGCTTGAGAGCTCATGTGGCTGGTCCAGCGATCCAAAGAGAGAGCAGTGAAAGCCATTTCCTCTGATTTTACTGTCCTTGTGCTTTCTTGTGCACAGGAAGACAATGAGCAACAGTACTGGTAACACTCTCCCTAAGACATATTAATGACCACAAATCTATCTCAAACTGAGGAGCTGAAAGAACTGATGCAACAGCTAAGGGCCAATTTAGCATGCACCTAAAACCAAAATATGACTATATGTCAGTTGTCTTACCCCATAACTAGTGAATAGCTCCTCAAGCTCTCTTGCATGGCAGTGGGCTGTATGACAGGATATCCCCTCAGGTAGAGATGCCTCTTGAGGTTACACTTGTGCAGAGATCCCTTACACCTTGATGCCAAGATGCTCTGCCAATATAGATCCTTGATAAGATCCTTGTTTTAAGACTTTTCAGCTTTAAGATTATATCTTAGATTGTGCACATATGATCTCTTAGACATAAACCATTGACCAATTCTGGTACTAGGAGTGGATTCAGCTGTACCTGGGTTCCTTACTTCTGTGGTACAAGGGTTTAGAAAGGAAGGGAGTCCACTCTGAACCTCAAGATAATGGGAGGGTCTACCATATGTGTGTGTTTAACCCTGCCTTCTATGCAGTAAATAATCAAGTGTATCCAGCCATCTTGAATCTTGTTAAGTCACTGTTAAGTCATTACATTATGTACGTGTTATATCAATAAATATATTCCTGCTTCTCCCTTAAGAGTGATGTGTATAATTTAGTTGTTTCCTTCTGCTACACAGTATCTTTTTAAACTCATAGCCTTTTCCTTTTGTTGAATGAAGCTAAGTACTCTATCACATAATAAAACACAGAACAGGTTGAATTGCAAATCTTAAACCATTTCATCCTGTTTTATAATATCTGATACTGGTCCTCTTATATTACAAATTCATGAAACAGTTGAAGGAAAATTCTGACTTTTCCTGTGAAGCTTACAAAGTCTTTACTGCTCTAAAATAATGAGGTAAAATTTACGTACTTCCATTTAAACTTATTATTCTACTGTCTTTTATTCCAGTGAGTTTAAGGAGGTTTTGCATAATTCAGCTGTTCTATGTACTTTCAAATATCTTTCATTTTGCTCTGATGCCTTTTCTGTTGAATCTTGAAAACCTTCCTGCATATAGGGTTTATAGAACTCTTAAGATTTATTTAATGCCACTATATTCATTTTCCTCAGGCTTTTTTCTGATTACTTCACCTTCCTGCTATTTTAAAAGTAGTAACTGAAATGGCTGTCTTCTCTTTCTAAAAGGAAACTCACTTTTACTTTTGGTATGTTTTTGTACGTTCTAATATGGTAGAATCAGTCTTATGGCAATAGTTTGAGAGAAAACTGGTGGATTTTCTAATAGCTCTACTGTCCACTGGCTTTGCTCTAAAAGATATTTAGACAACCCTTTGACAAAGAAACCAGTTCCCATTGTTCCTGAGGATTTTATTTCCAAAATTCCTTTTTTTTATTTCTTCATTTCTATATGACTAACTGCTTTTTCATTTATGAGTGCTTGAAGTATTTTAAACAGTTTGAATCATAACACGTGGACTAGAGAAGATTTTTGATCATGAGAACTTCACGTAGAGAAATTGTCCTCAGAGAATGGTGACTATACCAAAGAAATACAATCAACAGAACCTTAGAGCAAATAGTAAAATACAGGTACCTTTAATGATGATACAGCAATAATCACATATGTGTTGGTACACAGTATTAGAGTGACAAGTTCTGTCTAGCTAATTTTGAAAGGTGATACCAATGCAACTAATCAGTTATGTTTCATTAGGTAGCTATTCTGATAGTATCCAATTCTAATAGTTTCAAAGCCATTACTATCTTATACTCTTGGACCCAGCTGCAACCTTGTGTTCTGCGACTTCTGCTTACATTGTTATTGCAAACTCTTAACTCTTTTTATTAATAAATAATTGTAGTGATGTTAGTATTATGGGCTTAGAATAAGATTCTTTTCAGAGAAAGAAGAAAAAAGGTGGGAAGAAAATGAAATATGCTAACAAATTTGTGAGTGTATTAACAATGTGTTTGAGTTCTACTTATGTTTTTAGAAGGCTTTTTTTATTTTTTTTTTACTTTGAGAAAAGCTGGTTATATTGTCTCAGGGTGGAAATAATTCCTAGGACAGCAGTAAAGGCTGTGGCAACAATCAAAACCTATTATTGGACTTATGTTTAGTTGTTGCGTGATTTGTTCACTTACTTTTGTTCCAGAAGAAAAGTTCTACTTCCACAAAGTAGTACTTAATTTTGATAAGTGAAAGCTTCAGTATTCAGCATGTGAGCATGTGTTCTAGCTTTCCTGTGTTGAAAAGTTCACATATTTTCCACACTGGCTGTTGCCTGGCAATAATGTATTCTTCAGTGCTGCTTATTAAAAGAGGTGGCAATGAAAAATTGTTTTGCAGCGTTGCTATCTGTTACATATTTGAATGTCTGCAGTAATCAAGTAAAAATATTCAAGGACTTCAGCTCACTTTACTCACAAAATATATGTTCCTGTTGTATTAATTTTGGCATATGAACTATTTTTGTTGGTAAAATATTTAGATAAAATATTAATGTATAAAAAATAGTGAAGTTATATGTGATATCATAACTATGTTGACTGCTTGTGTATTTTACTGTAAAAGCAAAGCACTGTTAGTAATCTGGGCTCTTTTTGCCTTCCTTTGCTACACATGTATTACTGTTCCAGTTTTATAGGCTTCAAGAACGGCAAGCTAGAGGTTGTTTCTCTGCTTGAAGCTATGAAAGACCCCACATACAACAAAACATCTGTATTATTGTCACCAGTTGCACTTTTCTACCACTGCCAGAACGTATAGAGTCATTCAGCTTGAGTTTCATTTCTTTGGTTATTTGTCTAGGTGAGGAATGCTTTTAGACAGGGGTACTTGCCAACAAGAAGTTTCATTATCCATGCCATCTTTCCATCTGATTGCTGCAAGGTCTGCATTTAGTTTCTATGTTTTTATTAGGTTAAAAAAACATCTGATTTTTTTTTTTTGTGAACTTATATTTTATACGCAAGCTGGGGTGATGATTTTAGGTACCTCATTTCTTTTTAAGCACTGAAAGACACTAAGAATTTTTGGCATTGTACTTGCAAAGATTATGCTTTGCTCCATGTCATCATCAAAACATCTACCATACAAATGATTCTCTCCTAAGGAACTCACTCTTCAAATAATTTTGTGTTTTGTTCCCTGCATCTCTTATAGGCTGTCTAAGGTCAGTATTTTGTTATGCTTGTTCTGTTGTTGGTAGTGTCATTGTTATTAGCAGTGGGGTTTTGGACCTAGCAGTGGATGGTGAAATAGGTTTTCAGTGGATATCCTCCTGGACTCATTTCTCAGTGCTTATTAATTTCTCTCATGTGCAATTCTTCGTGATGATTATTAATGTCTGTCTTGATCCATCTCCTATGTTTATGCACAGCAAAGATGTCTTAGCCAGTGTTCTCGGGATTAAAAGTAACTGTCTTGCAGTCTGTCTTGAGAAATCTCTCCCCATCAAGTATTAGTTACTGCATGAATGTGCAAACTGGGACATACCAGTTACTGCATGTCACCCAAGTAGTAGCAGTCTCTTAAACTTAACAGATTTTGACTTGATTGCTTTTGATGACAGGACCTCAGTGTTTTTAGGAGGAAAATTCAGGCTTCTTAAATTCTAAAATGAATTTGTTTTATCTAAGTAACTATTTGTAAATTAGAGAACTCAGAGTTTAACTGGATTCTATAAAAGCATTAGTATCTCTGTGTTTTATTGGAACTGCACTGATTTTCTGAAGATAAGTAGAAATGCTTAGCAAGGCACTGTGCTGGAACATTTCACTCATACCGTATTTTGAATATTTTGCCCTTTATCTTATGGTGATGAGGATGGATAGTCCTAAGCATGTCTCTTTCCAGTTCATTTTATTTAACCTAAAGAGTGTTTTGCTTTAGTATGAGATCTAGTCTATCTCATTTCCATCAGATTAAATCCTGTCACTTGAATCACAAGTGACTTCTTTTTTTTTTTTTTTGGTAAGATTTTAATAACATGGTCTGGTTACAAACAGAACATATTTGAAGACGATAATGTAAGCTGTTTTTCATGAGGCTTGCACACATCTCCACATCTACTTTCTTGCACATCAGTTAGCAGGTGATTAACAATTGCTTGTACTTTGTTATATATTTTTCCACTATGGGAGTGTTGGTGGCTGAAGATGATTGTATTCCTGTTGGTAAGGAATATGTTGCATGGGTAGTTCAGTTCTATATTTCCCTTCCTTAATTTAACACCCGCTTAGTTTCAAGCAGGTGTTCAATGCCTTTGGAGTGATATTGTATAATCTTAATGATGTTATAGATGTGTTTTTTTTTTTTCTTTAGGGCATGACCAACACAGATATCTTAGGATAGGTTGCTCTTGATATCCATTGGCAAAATTTTGCTGTTGGTTGTATTTAATTTGTCCATGCAGAGTGAAACAGCAGGGTTTAAGGGTAAAAAGCGAGATAGAACCCCTGCTGTTGCTGCCTCTTGCGGCTTTGTTAATCTGAATTCTGTGCTTCTTTGACTTTTATTACAAGATCTTGAAAATGAAAGTTTTCATTGTAACAATGTGCTGTTTTTTCCTTTTCCAAAATGTTTTTATGTTTTGGCCTTAGTCTTGTCTGGATCAAAATGGATGCAAATTGCTCTGAAAAACAAAGAGAAATAATTATGAAGATCTGTGTTTTGGTTCAGCAGGTGAACCAAAATCCAATTACTATTTTTATTTTTGCTCTTGGTCATACATATTGACAAAATAATAAGAAAAATATACTTTCGTCCCTTTCTCCCTCCAACTTATAATTTGAGATTTCTGTAAGTCCTTACTGAGACTTGTACTTTCATCACAAAAGTGATAGCTTAAGTAGGAGGTACCATAACAATGGGAATTGACTTCCATAATAGAGCACAGGGCTGTGGATTGATACTTTGGCAATAATCATAGAATCATAAATCATAGAATGGTTCAGGTTGGAAGGAACCTTAGAGATCATCTTGTTCCAACCCCCCTGCCATGGGCAAGGACACCGCTCACTAGACCAGGTTGCCTAAAGCCCCATCCAGCCTGGCTTTGAATACTTCCAGGGAGGGGGCATCAACGACTTCTCTGGGCAGCCTGTTCCAGTGTCTCACCACCCTCACAGTGAAGAATTTTTTCCTTATATCTAGTCTAAATCTACCCTCTTCCAGTTTATAACCATTACCCCTTGTCCTGTCATTATCTATCCTTGTGAAAATCCTCGTAGGGGCTCCTGTCCTCGTAGGGGAGGTGCTCCAGCCCTCTGTCATCTTCGTGGCCCTCCTCTGGACCCGCTCCAACAGCTCCACATCCTTCTTGTGTTGGGGGCCCCAGAACTGGACACAA
>WBMW01005084.1:338520-361154 GCA_013396635.1 Penelope pileata | reverse complement strand
GCTTCTCTTGATGCAGCCCAGGATCCGGTTGGCCTTGTGGGCTGCAAGCGCACACTGATGGCTCATGTTGAGTTTCTCATCAACAGACACCCCCAAATCTTTCTCCTCAGGGCTACTCTCCGGACATTTTGCGCCCAGCCTGTATGTGTGCTTGGGATTGCTCTGACCCAGGTGCAGGACCTTGCACTTGGCTTTGTTGAACTTCATGAGGTTGGCATGGGCCCACCTCTCAAGCCTGTCCAGGTCCCTCTGGATGGCATCCCTTCCCTCTGGCGTGTCGACTACACCACACAGCTTGGCATCATCTGCAAACTTGCTGAGGGTACATTCGATCCCACTGTCCATGTCACCGACAAAGATGTTAAACAGCACTGGTCCCAGTACCGATCCCTGAGGAACACCACTTGTCACTGGTCTCCATTCGAACATTGAGCCATTGACCGCAACTGTCTGAGTGCGGCCATCCAGCCAGCTCCTTATCCAGCGAGTGGTTCGTCCATCAAACCCATATTTATTCAATTTATCAACCAGGATGTCGCACGGCACAGTGTCAAACACCTTGCATGGGTCCAGGTAGATGACGTTGGTTGCTCTCCCTTTATCCACTGATGCTTTAACTCCATCATAGAAGGCCACTAGATTTGTCAGGCACGATTTGACGATTACGATTAATGTAAGAGCTATGTCCTGAGTACTCCTCATGTTCCATTCTATCTATAAATGTTCATTGAGTAGTTTTGAATATAGGATGAAGGACTGGATTACATCTTCTTCATTGATGACTCTGACTTCTAAAATCCTTTGGGTAAAAATTCAACCTACTGACATATCTGTTGAAATGTTTTGTACAGAAAATGTCAAAAATGAAACATTTGGACTTCACAGAGTGAAATACCCTATTTTTAAAATGTTACTGTAAAATGTTTCAGTATTGTCAAATTCCATCTTTTGCTGAGGCTAAGCTACTTTGCCAAAATTGACTTGCATATGCAATTAGTTTTTCTTTGAGATAGAGCATGTGATTAATTTACTATTCCCTAAAGTGTTCTTTTAGCTTTAAAGAAAAAGTCTCTCCATTCTTGTTCTCTTTTTCAATTATATAGCATTCAAAATTTCATTTAGTCTCCCTTACATTCACAATTAAGGAGTAGTGAAAGTTGCATTCTATATTTATACATACGTAATTTTAGCCTGTATCACTGCTATTATGACTGGAAAATTAAGCATTATCAAATTTTGCTAAAAGCTGTCAGAGTAGACACAGTGAGAGGGGAGATAGATTGTCTGAACTTCTTGCAAAGAATAATAATAATTTTTATTTCTAAAATCTTTGTGTAACTCATTTCACAGCTCTCAAGACTTTGCATGTAGGTTTTAAAATCAAACTTCTGCCAGAAGTTTTCCCTTAAATTGTCTTTTTTATGTCAAAAATAAATGGGATATGCCAGACATCATTTTCTGATGTTTTTTTGGGAGTTTGTGGGGTCGTTAGTAATTAGTGCTACTGTTGCTGAGGTAAGATGATGAAAAATTTAGGCCTTCCATAACTGTTGCTGTAACGAAGTTTACTTTCTCTCCCACGTATTCCTATTACATGCATATGGAGGTAGTCTGCTCTTTTCATCTTGCTTTGAATTTATCTTTTAGATATTCAAAACCTTTCCCTCCAAGTAATTATCTTTTTATGTTTTTCTCTTCTTAAAAAAAAAAAAAAAGTAGTAATTTTTGGTTTGCTCTGGGTACTAAGCTTGATCAGCGTAAGCTTCTGTATATCCCGAAGACAGCCTTTGCTAGTAATGTAATCCTTTGTAGAAAGTTCATCACTTGCGTAGCTTGGGAGACCCACACAACAACTCTCGATAGCGTACTTAAACAAGCAAAACCACTTTAATATCACTTGTAAATGTTGTAACTTTTAATTGTGTGGTAGGCTTGACTCAGGTCTACTACATGTTTATGGTGTAAACACCATAGATAGTAATAATTATTTTTAATTATTTATTATTATTATTATTTATTTAATTATTATAATAATTTTTAATTATAATTAGTCAAATTATTGTAGTTGTCCATAACAAACGTCTAGCTTTAAGGACAATGAGAGTATAAAAATGAAGGGAATTCTGCATGACATGCCTCTTGCACTTATTTGCTTGAAAGAAAGATGGTTATTATGCTATGGTAGAAATAATTTCACTTGCAAATATGAACCTAGTGTGTCTTCTGAGTATCGTTTTGAGTAACATTTGCAGTTGCTCTTCATGAAAGTTCTAATCTCAGTCACTTTCTCAGTGCAGTTTGAAAAGTTTGCATGGTACAACTGGCAGCAGGATTACCTACTTAATGCAAAACTAGTGGAGGAGATTCAGATTTCAGTAACCTTGAATTATGTCTTCAGCACATAGATCTTCAGCTTAGATATACTTGGCACAGGGCAGAAAGCAAGATGTTTTCATGTTGCTTGTACAGTTCTGCAGTGGTCACTGTGTGTAAAATTAATTGCTACGAGGTCAAGAGACTATCATCATGCAGGCCACCTTCTTTGAGATGAAAATTTATGTCTCTTTTAGGATGATTTAAAGCTTAAGATTTTTTCCTCCCTGTTTTTTTTTTTTTTTTTTAATAGTGGCACTCATTATGCCTAATCTCAAACCTCTCTGTCTCTTCTCTATTTTGGAATTAAAAACAGTCCTGATGTCTGAGGCAAGGCAAGGAAGCAAGCAACTGATTGCAGACATTTAGAGTTAGAGTTTTTAAGTGAAATCACCATGGATGCTGCTGTTTTTTATTTTTTTTTGTGATTGGAAGATTAATGACATTTCTGTATCAACTGCTGTAGTGGTTGTAAAGGCATGCTATTGAAAAGGAAAGTTATTTGCTCCTTGATAGAGGTCTCAACTGATGACATACAAGTTTAAGAAATACCCTCCTAGCTCAGTGGCACTCTNTTTGCTAAAAGCTGTCAGAGTAGACACAGTGAGAGGGGAGATAGATTGTCTGAACTTCTTGCAAAGAATAATAATAATTTTTATTTCTAAAATCTTTGTGTAACTCATTTCACAGCTCTCAAGACTTTGCATGTAGGTTTTAAAATCAAACTTCTGCCAGAAGTTTTCCCTTAAATTGTCTTTTTTATGTCAAAAATAAATGGGATATGCCAGACATCATTTTCTGATGTTTTTTTGGGAGTTTGTGGGGTCGTTAGTAATTAGTGCTACTGTTGCTGAGGTAAGATGATGAAAAATTTAGGCCTTCCATAACTGTTGCTGTAACGAAGTTTACTTTCTCTCCCACGTATTCCTATTACATGCATATGGAGGTAGTCTGCTCTTTTCATCTTGCTTTGAATTTATCTTTTAGATATTCAAAACCTTTCCCTCCAAGTAATTATCTTTTTATGTTTTTCTCTTCTTAAAAAAAAAAAAAAAGTAGTAATTTTTGGTTTGCTCTGGGTACTAAGCTTGATCAGCGTAAGCTTCTGTATATCCCGAAGACAGCCTTTGCTAGTAATGTAATCCTTTGTAGAAAGTTCATCACTTGCGTAGCTTGGGAGACCCACACAACAACTCTCGATAGCGTACTTAAACAAGCAAAACCACTTTAATATCACTTGTAAATGTTGTAACTTTTAATTGTGTGGTAGGCTTGACTCAGGTCTACTACATGTTTATGGTGTAAACACCATAGATAGTAATAATTATTTTTAATTATTTATTATTATTATTATTTATTTAATTATTATAATAATTTTTAATTATAATTAGTCAAATTATTGTAGTTGTCCATAACAAACGTCTAGCTTTAAGGACAATGAGAGTATAAAAATGAAGGGAATTCTGCATGACATGCCTCTTGCACTTATTTGCTTGAAAGAAAGATGGTTATTATGCTATGGTAGAAATAATTTCACTTGCAAATATGAACCTAGTGTGTCTTCTGAGTATCGTTTTGAGTAACATTTGCAGTTGCTCTTCATGAAAGTTCTAATCTCAGTCACTTTCTCAGTGCAGTTTGAAAAGTTTGCATGGTACAACTGGCAGCAGGATTACCTACTTAATGCAAAGCTAGTGGAGGAGATTCAGATTTCAGTAACCTTGAATTATGTCTTCAGCACATAGATCTTCAGCTTAGATATACTTGGCACAGGGCAGAAAGCAAGATGTTTTCATGTTGCTTGTACAGTTCTGCAGTGGTCACTGTGTGTAAAATTAATTGCTACGAGGTCAAGAGACTATCATCATGCAGGCCACCTTCTTTGAGATGAAAATTTATGTCTCTTTTAGGATGATTTAAAGCTTAAGATTTTTTCCTCCCTGTTTTTTTTTTTTTTTTAATAGTGGCACTCATTATGCCTAATCTCAAACCTCTCTGTCTCTTCTCTATTTTGGAATTAAAAACAGTCCTGATGTCTGAGGCAAGGCAAGGAAGCAAGCAACTGATTGCAGACATTTAGAGTTAGAGTTTTTAAGTGAAATCACCATGGATGCTGCTGTTTTTTATTTTTTTTTGTGATTGGAAGATTAATGACATTTCTGTATCAACTGCTGTAGTGGTTGTAAAGGCATGCTATTGAAAAGGAAAGTTATTTGCTCCTTGATAGAGGTCTCAACTGATGACATACAAGTTTAAGAAATACCCTCCTAGCTCAGTGGCACTCTGTCGATCCTGGAAGTACATCTCCAATAGTGACAATGGCAGATACTGATTAGGGCTTGTGTGGTTGTATATGTTCTCTGGTTCTTTGTTCTTGTACTCTTTTGGCATCTACAGCTGTATTAGATATTAGCAAGTGTCTCCATTCCCAGTCCTTTTAGTATGCACCATATATGGCACCTGAATTTTATTCTGCGAACCAACTAAAACTACCTGCCTCCACACCCTCCTGTGGCAGCAAAGTTCTCTGCTTGCTATCCAAAGAAGTACTTTTTATCTTTTTCCAGCTATTTCCCACTGTTTTTATCAAGTGGTTGCCTCAGTCTTGTATTGCAGGGTTGGATGAATGGCAGTATATCTATTGCTTTTGCAACTTTGTAAACTGAGATCCTGTCTTATCCTGACTTAGGGGTTCCATCATTTTTTTTTTAGTTTCCATGTTCTGCATACATATCTAGCTCCAGCTACCTGAGCTCTGTTTAAGAACTGAGCAGGTATATTGGAGTCCAACCTCGTAGGGTTAAACAGCCTTGAGGTAACAGGGCTGCTGGTACTGAATTTAAGATATGTTTGTTGCAATTTTACTGAAGTCAGCCACTTCTCGGATAACACATTAGCATAACAATAATGTTATTTTCCACCTCTGTAGAAGTTTCCATGAGAAAATCTGGAAAAGTTTATATAAATATTAATGTGGGCTATTTTACAAGGCCTTTATAAGTGTTTCAGTAAGAAAAAATGGGATGCATGAGTCTAAACAAAAATTTCTAGAATATACTGTACAATAAATGATATTCTGCATTGCTTAATTGTTTTTACACAAAATATTTAAAATTATTTAATTACTCTATAGGTTGAAATTGCTTCAATCAAGACATTGCTTTGGGATACGAGTTTATTTTAACTATGATCTTTTGGTTATAAACATTAAATCTGCAAAGTAAAAGTGACTAAAATACTATGTTCTGCATATGCTCCCCAAGCACGCAGAGTTTCACCACTTTTTAAAATAGGAAAATGATGACATTGTTACGAAGTGGCCAGTATATAACCTATCTAATAAAAATGGTACTGAACAAATATTTTTTGAAAATCTATATTGTTTCCACTATAAAAAGAATATTCCTTGTATTGTGGTTATTAAGGTACAATAACTCTAAACTTTCCAGTTGATCATCCAAAGGTTTTGAGAATTTCTTCATGAAGCTTGATTAAATGCTAGCCTGAAATTCAGGTTTTGCCCACACTTAAATGTAATCTTCAAATTTAATTGTAATTTCTTTAATAATATTTTTACTCTAGCATAATATTTCTAAATCTAGAATATCTATCCTAGAAATATTTCATTGTTATGATGGTATAAAGCAAGTTATGTGAAAAAGGAACTTAATCTCTGAAAATACTCTTACTACAAACTAACCTCTAAGTTAAGCTCTTGGGAGATTGGTCTTATGTCTGATTCCAGGAATGTTCACAACTGATAATGAGGAATTTCTTACACTGTTTTCCTTTGCATGCCAGAACCCTTGTGACAAATCACACAGTCCAGTATGTCAACAGAGAAACAGACAACTGACAATTTTCTGACCAGTCCCATAAAAATACTCAATAGAATGCTGTAAAATCTACCTTTCTAAAAATCTAGATCTATGTTTCTTCTTGCTGTAAACCTCTCTAAACAAACTTTGGAATACTAATTTAAAAGAATCAAGAAAAAGATGAAAATATCTTGCATAATGGAGGCTCCGGCTGGTGTATGGATAAAGCTTAGTTTGGGATGACAATCAGAGGATCCATACACAGCTTTCTGCTCTTCTCCTACTGCATGGGTTTCTGTGCAGCTCATCCCTTGCTCCTGAACTGCAGTTTTAATTTTAAATCATAGCCCTGGAAATTGCAGTTACTCATTAATGCTTCATGATCAGCTTCTGTCTGAGGAGAGCCAGGTACTGTTTGTCATTATTAAATAAATAACTCCTACTTGTCTTCATGCAGAACTGAACTGAATTGATAGATCTGTTCCCCCATCCCAAACCCACTTGCTGTCTCTGTGCTAAATAGTAAGGAAGTATCTAGGTTCTCTTTTCTTTTGTTAGATGATGAAGTTGTCTGTCCGTCTGTGCTCATTATTTGTATTCATTCGTGATTTGTACTTTTGATTTCAGAACCATTTTCATCCTCTATAGGTTTCTAGTTAGCAAATGGATCTATTTTCTGGAAAAAGATGTGGTTTTGACAAAATATTCTGCTTTGATTCTTTGGTGGCACAGCCTGCAGCTGTTATAAAAAGAGAAAGCTGCTAGAAATGGAATTTCACATTTCTATTTTTTTTTTATTTTCTTTCTCAGGTACATGATCTGTTCACACAGTCTGTTAAATCTACCTTCAATGTTTCTCCTGAAACATGAACAGACACAGATTTAGAAGTTTTGAGGGAACTTCCTTTGTCTTGAAATCAAAAAGAAGATTAATAGGTAACTGTAATTAGTATCTGTTTACATATGTAGTGTGTTCTGTTTAATGTTTCAGTGGCTTCTTCCAAGTAACATTAGGAAAAAAGTACTTCAGTATACTTGGTGCTAAGTTCTGTACAGATACAGGACTTAGAAAAACTGATATATCACTGTTCTCATTGTTTTCTTGTAGTTTTAAAATTTAAAGGAATTTGGAATATTGATAAGCATTCAGTCTGTTTAAAAAATACAATCATATTTCTCTCAGGTACAATTATTTCTGCCAGTTTGTTTTCCATGTTCCTGGACAGCTAAAGCAGCAGCATTACTTAGAGAACTTTATGAACAATTTGACAAACTCATCTGCGAGTGGCATATCCCCATTTCTTTTCCATTATTGTTTAAAATAAATAAAAGATATTGTAGTAACTCCATCTCTTGGTGCTGTGACTGCTGTTCTCTAAAATAAAAATATTACGATTGTTGAGATGTTACTGCAACTGCAAATGATACCTGAGTCCTCTTCTAGAAGTTATTATACCCAAGCTAGTCAGCACTTTCATCACTCCTGTTGCAAAGCAGTCGTATCTGGCAGAGAGGTATAATGGACGATAGGGAGTGATATCTTCCTAAGCTCTTGCAGTTAGATTTATATACCTGCATCTGTGTGGAGTTCAGTTTAACCAGGTCTGTATGTATAAGCAAAAGGATTGGTACTGTTTTACTCCCTTTTTTTTTTAGAACTCCTATATGTGAAAAGCATCTGCATGTTTATTCTGCACTGAGAGTGGTGTAGAGTTGAGGATGAGATGGTGCATCATTCTTTCTCTATCTCAGTAGGAAAGTCAAGAAAATAAATGGCATGATAATATAGCTCTTTTAATAAGATAGAATAAAGAGAGGAACGCATACAGCAGAAAGATCTTACGTCCTTTCAGATGCTCGGAGCCTCGGTTCCGTGCAGCATTGTATGGACACAGCATGCTGAGCAGATCTCATTTAAGAAGTTCCTCCTCCATCACATGCTATTGTGCCTTTCGCTGTGTGCAACAAACAGAAGCACATATATTCTCCTGACAGATTAGAACTTCTCTCTTAACATCCATCAGCGTGCAGCATAAAGTGGCACAGGGAATTCTGGCAGATTCTCTTACAGCAGCTATTCATGCTAATGCATGGGTTTCTCAAGCCTTATGTGTGAGTATAGCAGAGCAAGGGCCATTGAAGATTCCTCATTCCTTGAGGTCTTCTGCAGGGTTTTCAGTGCAGTCCTCCAGTAGATGCCAGCTACTGGGTTTTGAAATGATGTTTTAACTAGAGTATACTGAAATTGCTTGAGGAGGAGGAGCTTCAATCCTAGAGAAAAAAGGATAAGTTAAATTTTCCTGAGTCCTTCAAAAATGATCACTTGTAAATTGAAAAAGCTGTAGCTATGTGTTTATGTCTACTCTATTTATGAATGCTCTAGTGAATCTTGATGCAAAGAAATCTCTGGTGGAAACAGCTTGGGGATTATTCTTTGATCAGATAACTGCAAACATGTCAGAGATGTAGTTCTATGTTTCCAAATGTATTTTCTGTGATGATATAATCAATGTAATTTACTCATGCTGATTCTGAAATAGGAAAATAATTTGTTGAATGACTCTTGCTATTGCCATCAATATTTACATGTTCTGAAGAGTTTGCAAAATTGGCTGTTTTGCACTTGTAGAAAGGTTTCCTGCCCTTGCCGGAACCTGCATAGGAGGTCCTATAGAGTTTGTTACTGACTTGGAAGACACTGCAATCTGTAACCCAGAGCCAATCAAATTCTACACCTCTACAGAGAGGAACTTTAGTGAGGTGTATGTGCAACAGAGATAATGAAAGAGTTCAATGTATTTTGAGGCCGAAGAATCAATTAGCCTAATCTCTTGTAGATCACACGTTGCTGAACTTCAGTCATCTCTGTGTTGAGCCCAGCTGTATGACCAAAAACCATTCATCAGAACAGCATCTTCTATTAACTTCCTTACTGCCATTAGTGAACTTACATACATCTTCTGTCAGAAAAAGCAATAGCATCTGAAATTGCAGTTTCCCTTCATGCCTGTGGTTTGGTGTGTCATTTATGTAAAATAGCAGTGTATCACCTCTCCAAATCAGCTTAATCTTAGTTCTTGTTAATATTTTTAAGTTCCTGTATGTAAAAAGGTTATTTACTGTTTATAATGTGTGGTGCTAGCGTTGGTTAAGATAATACTATTTTTCTTCATTTTGGTTACTTGATGTATAACATGGCATATGGCCTTTTCAATCTTACATGACTGGTGAAAGAAAGCATGAAAATAGTGTCTTTCCTCCTGGTGTTCAGTGTGGGTGTTTTATGAGTTGACCTCTTTGTTTCTCTTTTGCAGTCAAACCGTGTGCAGTTCTGTGGACTTCACCTTCACCTGAATCTTTAATTCTTCCAAACCAATACCAAAGTCTGTGATAGCACCTGCCATTTGACATCTATGGCAGTTTGGTATTTGTCTTCCACAGTGATGTTATATCCCCTCACTGTTAGCCGTTCTATTGTACAGACATAAACACTGACATAAAAATGCTTTCTAGCCAGGAGTGTTTAAAGTTCAGTGCTGTGCTATATATTAGCATGTGAGTGGGATAGTTGCATAGTACTGTGCAGTACCATATAATTGTGTCAAGTGTGGTATGTCCATATAGTTCTGCAATATGCTGTTGTGACTAACACTTTCCTCATTTGGCTTTCATGACTTTTTTCTGATGTGGTTTGGTAAAATTTGTGATACAATTAATTTCACCCCAAAGTGAGGTGTTGCATATTCATCCCTATTCATTTTCAATACTCATTGCCCTACATAGTTCATTACTGTTTTTAGCTTTGAAATTCTTATAAGGGTAACTTTACCATGGCTATTTTCAGTAGTTATATGATACACAATACTGCCTTGAATTCACCTCCTTTTTTGTCCTGTGGAGCGGGGTGTTTTCTCTGGTGGTGATGCAGAGACAGAAAAGCATTGATGAAAAGCTCCTTCACATAAATGAGACCGTTTACTGTGTCTGCATACTCTGTTTTACTGAACATGCAAATATTGAAAAAAAAAAGGGGGGGAGGGCAAAGAAAGCAATAAACTCAGCAGTATCCTTGGCTGGCAAATTCAATAGTAACGTCAGTTGACTAAAATCTTAATCCAATTCTGAGGGCTGGAGACAAGGAATAGTTAGTTGAACTCAGTAAAGTAGGTATATGTATTTTCATATTTCAAAATAATTTTTGCATCTCCATAATTGTCAAGAAGTGCATGTGTGAAAATGTAGTTTTTACATACATGTTTTATGTTCGTTGACTGTGTGCTTTGTGGTTCATACTCCTGATCTTCAAGAGGCACCAAGTTAGGTGTGGTTAAGATCTCACACTTATATTGTTTGAAATAGAAGCATACATCAAAAAAATATGTGCTGTTGCATATGAATTTTATTTAGAAAACATCTTGTAACTATTTCTGTCCCTCTTCCCCATTTCTTACCTCCACTTCCTGCTCTCTCAGTGTTTTAATGAAACCCTGGTTGATGGTTTTTTTTGCGGGATATTTTTTACTGGCTTGCAGTTCTCTAAGGTTACTGTCTATTAAACCACCAGGGTCTGACTGATTTAACAGTTTATTTCCCATTTGGCTTGGTCTTTCTGCCTTCTGCTTCTAACACTTCTTTCTGACAGATGTATGTGCCTTACTTGCAATTTGCCCATTTGTGCTTTATTTGCTTTTTCACTTTGACAATTGTATTCATGTTGTGAGCTCACTAGTTCATTCTCTTTTTAATGATCATGAATAATTGAACATTCTCCTTGAGTTTATATTCTGCTTTCCCATAACAAAATATGTGAGAAAAATATTTTGCTGGATTTACTTTGGTTTAAGACAGTTATGTTTGAAGTCTGAATTGAAAAGCTTATTCTTCTGTGTTTGTTCGCGTGTATATTTACTTGCCAGGGTGCATGAAGGTCTCACTTTTAAATATTTCACAACAGTTGAAGTTGGATATGTCTGATCCCACTTGTTTCTGTATGTCTATGATAACAAATATCATGAAAATTTTGCACACAGGCAGTTCAGCTTCAGCTGTTTTCTATAATATTCAGTTTTTCAGAACAGATTTAAGAAATGGAGAAAAACTGCTGTGCGACAGCAGCTGGGAGAGAAGAATGACAAATGTGAGAGAAGCAGCCCTGCAGCCACTAAAATCAGTGCAGAAGGAGGACAGGAGGTACTTCAGGCGCAGAACAGAAATTCCCTGCAGCCCAGGAGGGCCCATGGTGGAGCAGGCTGTACCCCTGCAGTCCATGGGCACCACAGGGAGTAGATCTCCACGTGCAGCCCATGGAGAAAGTCTGTTAGTACTAGTCAATAAATCATCTTAATCTCTCTGTTCTTATCTCTACCGTTGTGCTCCTTTTCATCATATTTTTCTCTCCCAGTTCCTTTGAGGAGGGGGAGTGAGAGAGCGGTGTGGTGGAGTTCTAGCCACCATATAAAGCAAAAAAGCCATATCTAGCCACCCATATGAAACAACTACAGAGATGACTTTGAATCTGCTTGGCTTGGGTTCTTACTATGGTTCTTGGAAACAGACTGTGTTGTGGGATAATCTTGTGTTTTACTGTTTGTACAGACAAGGAATATTCACAGTTTTGAATTCCTACTGCAGGTTCCTGCATCAGGCATCCTGTCTGGGCCCTTTACAGTCAAGGAAGGTTGAGAACAAAATCAGCTACTCTGCTGGACTCAGAACTGAGCTGGGAAAGAGTAGTCTTTAACTATGATAGGGTGGTGTGTTTTTCCCCAGTGTTAGTTCTGCAGAGGCCTATATAAGTATTGAAAATATTATCTATAACGTGCAGTAGAAAAAAAGCATCTTGCTTTTTTTATTATTATTTACACAGTATGATCTGTGAAAGTACAGTATTGTTTTGATGATGGCCACAGTCTTTGAAATTTGTCATAGACGTATTTTCAGTATGTGATTCTATGAAATTTAGAAGAAGATCCACGTTTATAATACAAAGTTATTTATCCTGAGTATTTATTACTACATTCTATGCTTTAAATAGTTATGTACAAGGGAAAAAGAAAAAAAATTCCTCTGGGAAATACTGCTATTATAAATGCTCTGTTTTAGAGCCTGGTTTTTCTCTGACATCCCCCTTAGGCAGTATCAACTGTGTTTATTGATATCTGCATCTGCTATGACTAAATCAATGTCAGAAGCTGAATCAGAACTGGTTCTTTAAAAATATTTCAGATCCCAAATAGCAAACAGTTTTTACTGTCAATTTTCTCACCAGTGTCAACGTTATTTTAGTGTTTGAGATCATTTTGAATATTTTCATGCAAAATCTATACTTGTGGCCCTTTCCACCTCTATAAATATTATTTAGACAAACCGAAGAGCAATAAGAAATAAATAAAACAGATTTAAAAAACACTTGCGTTGGTTTTGACAAAGTATAATTTCTGTGTTTGTAATCTAGAAAGCTGAGGGTCTTATCCTGTTGCTTTCACTTGAATCCTCATCTGTGTACCATTCAGAACCAACTCACCCTCTGTTAAGAGGCTTGTTCTCAATGCTTACTTGAATGGGAAGCAGATGATAAATAGAAGGGCATTAGGTGTGTGTGGTGAAGCATGTCTTCTAACAACAGATATTTTTAAGGAACAGTAGAAGGTCTTGTTGGCAAAAGAGGAGATTGCCAATACAAGTCTTCTGGAGAACAGAGTGTTTTATTTTAAAACAGACAGATGAAAGCTAGATAAAAGACATATACTAGACACAGGTTTAGTCTGAACCTCTTTTTGAAGTGTTCTGTATGTTCCATAGGTAAAAAAGGTACATAAATTCTTTAAAAAACAAAAAAGAAACAAAGAAAAAACAACAAACAAAATGCAAGCGTGTTTGTTGGAATATGCAGCTTTAATTCTAGGTCTGCATCTACCAGCCTGAATAAAGCTGTCTGTCTCGGAGGAGGAGCTGTGCAGAGAGCGTCTGGTGAGCTGTTTCTGAGCACAGAAAAAAGCTGTTGGGAAGATTGTTGCTTTGCTTGATGACTTGATGATTACTATCACTCCCTGAAAAACTTTTCTTTTTGAAGTTAAATACTGTGTGCTGCTGTGTTTGATGTTACTGCTTCACATTCTTCTATTCAAATAGTTAAGACTGGTCTTAAGTATCCAAATTGGTGTGAAGAATGAAAACAACTGATTTTCCTAATGTTTACTCTTCCCTTACTCCTTGGAAATAGAACCCTAACTGCTTTTTAAAGGTTTACTTTTTTCTGGCATCTGCTTTGAGATAGGAAGCTGCTACTGCAGCCTGTTAGATAAAGAGAATGCACAAGACCTGGAAAGCACTCTAGCTTGAGAAATGAAAAACATGCACATTGGCTTGCCCAGGTCTGTGTCCTGTGTTAAGCTACCTACTAGAGTATTGCCAATAAAATTTTACTGTATTGTTTTTGAGCACAAGATCTTGTATTTGCACACAAACAGATGATGACAAAAGAGCTAAAAATACAGATCAGGTTGTGTAAGAAGTAAATCCTGAGCATGAGGATAGACAAGGAATAGTCCTTTTAGAGGCATGCTTGATTTTCTCACAAATACTGGAGGAGTATAAGAAAAGAAAGGAAATAGGAGGTGACAGATAGGCATGGAAGGTTGAGCTGGCCATATTCAGTGTGAAGGTTTAAAAGCAAAGGCTGAAAACCAGCTTCAAAACACATTCAGCCTCACAGAGATCTTTTTCCCTCATTGAATATCTGTCCTTAATATTCTTTGAAGTTCTGTGAATTATTTTACCGTTTTAAGAATTCAGGAAGGGATGGGGACAAAAGCCATAGCCATGCATTCACTTTGATACTTAATTGTTTTTACTTTGTTTAGTAGAAAGAGAGAGAAACATCCATCTTTTTGACTTGCTAATTTTGAACGGCTAAAAACAGCCCTGGAAGTGCAAGCAAAAATTGATCTAATACACCAATAAAATTTTAAGAAGGATTTTTGCTCGTGTTCTCATGTCAGGCTTTATCTATAATTATGTAAGCGTGAAAGTTGCCAGTAAAAATGTGGTTTTCAAACTACTTAAAACACTTTAAATCAAATCTGATTCATATTCAACTGAAAACTTTTGTTTTCATTTTGTCTTTGAAGGGAATCTTCTTAACAAGCATCTGCAGGTGCTTCAATAGGTGTCTGAGACATCTGACAAACATCTTCCTATGGAAGTTGTGAAAAACACATTGCAACCATCCACTCCTACGGAGATGATTGGTGTGTGTTTTCCCTAGCTACTTTCTTTTGTGTAAGAAGGCGGCAAGTAGAGCTCAGTTTGAAAAGGAAACAAAATGCTGATTTGCCAGCTTACCTGGAGGATATTTAGAGGTACCAGCTGACCCCCAGGACTTGGTACCATTTAGGATTCCACCTAAAAACTTCTTGTTGCCGTTGTGCTGAGCTCATGTTCTTCTGACTCTTTGGGACTGGCTAAAAGTGTGTTCTGTTCCTGATCTAGAGATCAAACTTCATCTTTTTAATGTAAATTACATTTTCCCTCTTTGAGACAGAAAGTTTCAGACAATAAATCTCCCTACTAGAACAGTGGTCAGACATGACAGCTTCTAGAGCAGGAGAAGTTTATAGCATGAATAAGGAGAAGCTTTTTCAGACATGTTCAAAACTTCTGAACTCTCAGTATGAAAAAGTCAGAAGCTGCTAGACACTTTTGTGAGAGTTCAAACAAAAATGGACAAGTTCTCCAGTTAGCTTCAACAGACTTGGGATGTGCATAGAAAATGGAGATACCTCTTGTAGTAGAACTTCCTCTCTGCAGTTCATTCACTATTCTAGAAGGAGGAGGAGGTTAGGCTGTGGGTAAATGATGAAGTGACCATAGATAGGGAGTTGTTATGAATCAACAGCACATCAGAAGAGCATTTTATCTTATTTTTTTACTGTTTTTATTTTTTCCTTTTCCTTAAGAAATAAGGGAAAACTTCCACCCAAACCAGAAATAAAGGAAGACCAGAAGACAAGATTCTTTCCTTCATCCTTAGCAAGCCTCTATATACTATACTAGACAGTGTTCATGTGCACAGACAGTGCAGATACTTAACACCAAATAAGTGGTAGTAAATAAAAACAATGAAGTGAACTGCAAAAGAGTCCTTTCTCTTTGACTATTTTAGGTGATATTCACATGAATCAACTGTTTTTGGAAAAAAATGTAGAGTTAGTGCCTCAAACAACAGTTATAACTGAATAAATCTTTGGACTACTGGAAAAAGATTGTTCTGTTCGTACAGAAGAAAGAAGGAGGTAGTAAAATATTCAAGTGTTTTGTGAATGCACAAAATGGATCCCTGTGGAGACAGAAAACGAGATGAATGGAAATCTGCAAAACTGATTATGCTAAAACTAGCACTGCAAAGGCATGCTTGAAAGGACAAGTGGTAGGTGCTTGAGGAAGTCTGTGTGCATGCACACTTTGTATATTAAACTGGTGAAGGCCTAATGTCAAGAGCTAAAGGTGACTGAAATCATATTTACTTTCCATTCTCTCATGGAGTCCCTAGTCACCTGTGAGAAAGGCATTTTGCTAGAGTGAAGCTATTCTCAAATGTTCGTAGGTCCAGGCATGGGCTTCTTTGCTACTGTCTGCTGTGGTGCTTACATATGAACCAATGTGAATGCCCACATCTGAGAGCTGGAATTACATCTCCTTCCTTGGTATCGAGTGTTGTCCTTAGCTTACTTACTGCACCTGGCTTGGCTGTCTCCCTAAAGTGTCTCTGGATTCTGTGGATTTAGAATTTGAAATAAATTAAATAACTTGCATTAAACAGATGGTTTTAACAAGCCAAAATATTACAGGCACTCATTTATCCAGCATTTCTGTGATTTTTAAGAAGGCTTGAAGTGAGCAAATGATTATAATATGCAATGCTTATTTATAATCAGCTTCACAAGCCATATGTTTGATTCTCCCAATAAAAAGTCAGAGCAGCACTTCCAAGTCCTTCTCTGTTTCCTCTAGGACACAATACTAATCAAATTTTAAAACTTCTTAATTAATCTGATATGGGCAACATTTTGCTTTTAAAGGATTACGTGTAATAATACACCAGTATTCCATACTGTCCTGTTTTTGCATTCTTAGGATTACAAAAGTCAGGGGACAGATTCTGTATATTTTATGTATGCATAAGTTTGACAGGAATTCATTTGACTCTGAAAATAGATATATTTTCATTGGAAAGTGCATTTCTAAAGTCTGCATTTCTTTCTGATTACTTGTCTACTGCTGCATACAGACCTGTCCTCTCCTGTTCTTTCTTTCTTTCCACAGCTTGCTGCCATTATTCTCTTATTCCTCATGCTCTTGATGCAAATTCAGGACTTATGATTAAAAAAGGTTCTTTCATTAGAATCTTTTTAGATTGCCCCATTAACTAGTTGGAATGGACTTTATCCTTCAGCTGATTTGATTTTTTTTCACAAAATATTTACATTCCTCACAAAGGCTATTTTTTTTTTTTCCTGTCACAGCTGGCTTCTGTGGCTGTTAGCTTCAGAACTGGAGAGAGGCACTTTGACATCCAGAATTCTGGATTGCCATTTGCTTCATGTGACCTTTTTCCAGCCAATTCCATGGAGCAGTAGACCATCTTCCTGAGTATTGGCATTAGGTTTGGCCTCATTTGGCCCTCTCTTGTCTTCATCTCTACTTAGTTTAGTGTTTCATCATTTGATTAAATATAATGTTAGGATCTTTGTTGTCATGAGTTATGTATTAAATGAGTCATATTTTTTAAAAATCGTACAAGGAGAAAGGGGCCTCAAGCCTTATACAAGTGAAATGTGTCACGTTTGTATATGACAGTCTGGATAAAATTTCTTTGAGGAGAAAAATGTGCTGCTTGACCTGTCCATAAGAAATGATCTTTTGTGCTTCTTTTTCCTCTTTGCTGCTAACCCAGGACTGACTCAGGTTGATGACATACACGTTGTTCTTTACTATGTGATTTGACAAATAAATGGAAGTCTATTTTCAGCTCAAGGTCAGGTCAGCCGTGATTTTGTGTAGCCATAGCAAGTCTTGAAAAGCTACAAGATGAGGTTTCACCAGCCTTTCTGCTGGACCTGTGTAGAATGTGTATGTACACATATCGCTGCAGGAAGCAGCAGAGATCAAATCACTGTGAATAGCAGGGCTGAAATACCTTAACAGACCTGGGATTTATTGCTTCTGCAGTCACTGGTGCTAAAAGCTGTTATCTTTGCAATGGCACAGCACAGCTTTGATTCACAAGCTTTTTCCTATGAGGAACAAACTAGGAATAAACTCTGCAGTGTTTCATCTCAGTTGTTCTTAGGATGTGTAATGGTTTTCCCTTTTTTAACATGAAGCTTTGCTTGCAGTCGGTAGGTTGCTGATTATAATCCTTTTGTTCGCTTTTATCGGTGTTTCTCAGTCACTTGTCCTTCAGACAATATAATTGTCCTTGTAGGTATCTGCTTCAGCCAGTTTATCAGCATCTGTCTTGATAAACATGTGTTTCCACAGTCATTCTGTGAGCTCTGGATAACCTTTGTAGTCAGCATCTTTGGAAACAAAACCCAGCATTCCGCCCTGTTCAAATGAAACAAAGAGGCAGGAATCAACTTCCATACCTGACTACTCTGATTCATCCAAATTGGAGATGCTAAGCATTCTTGTCACTGGAAATAACCAAACAAAAAACATCTGCATAGCTAAGGCAGACAGCAAGAATTAAAACTGGAAAATGTGGATGGTGAAAGAATGAAGAAGAACAACCAAATGTATTAAATCATCAAAAAACAATTTGTCTCGCTGTCATAAACAGCATAAAGGGGATTTTGAAAATTGTTTTGCCTAGAAGACCCGGTTGTGGAAAAAGACTCATTCACTATCTGTTGTAATGGTACAATGCAGAATAAGAAAGCATTCCCTGATAGCAGTAGAGCTACAAATTACACTCAAATATATACGCAATCCCAGAAACTCACTGGAACCACCAATGGGGATTTCAGTGAACACCTGACCACTTGTGCAACATAACAAATACATTGGGCACAGATAGGAAGTAGTGAAAGCGAGTACAAACCCAAACTCGTAGAATGAGAAGTCTCATCCTGACACCTAAAGGTAGGTTTGAGTTGGATTTTTTTTTTTTTTTGTAGCTGGCTGGTAGAAGTGAACGTGAGCTGTTTAATTAGGAACAGAATGAAGATCTCAAGATTTCCTATGGATCTGTCACCCATCCCCTATGTTTTCTTCCTTCTCTACAATGTACCCTGCTGCTCTGAAGTAAAACAGCAGCACATATCTATAGTTAAAAACTAACCATAGTGTGCTGACTTACTGGCTGGGTGTTACCACTTGATTATGTAAGGATCTGAGTTATAAACTTTCATTTAACGACCTACTCATCTGTCTGTGTGTTAATGAAACTTGTAAGAATTTAATATATTTAAGGCAATCCTTTATGTCAGACTCAATTGAATGTGGCTAATAGATTCAGAAGTTGAAGGGAAGGGCAGTGCCGAAGCTCACCAAACTGAGTGGTGCAGTTGAAACGTTAGAAGGAAGGGATGCCATCCAGAGGGACCTTGATAAACTCAAAAGGTGGGCCCGTGTGAACCTAATGAGGTTCAACACAGCAAAGTGCAAGGTCTTGCACTTGCGTCAAAGTAATCCCAGATATGTATATGTACTGGGAGAAGAGATCCTTGAGAGTAGCCCAGCTGAGAAAGACCTGGGGGTCCTGGTGGACGAAAAACTGACCATGAGCCAGCAGTGTGCTCTTGCAGCTCCGAAGGCCAACGGTATCCTGGGCTCCATCAGGAGAGGGGTGGCTAGAAGGAACAGGGAGGTGATTGTCCCTCTTTGCTCTGCCCTCGTGAGGCCCCATCTGGAGTCCAGGTCTGGCGCCCCCAATACAGGAAAGACGTGGAACTGTTGGAGAGGGTTCAGAGGAGGGCCACAAAGATGATCAGAGGGCTGGAGCACCTCCCCTACGAGGACAGACTGAGGGAGCTGGGCTTGTTCAGCCTGGAGAAGAGAAGGCTGTGGGGCGACCTCATTGTGGCCTTCCAGTATTTGAAAGGAGATTATAAAGAGGAGGGGAACCAACTTTTCAAAAGGGTAGACAGTGATAGAACAAGGGGGAATGGTTTTGAGCTGAAGAAGGGAAGGTTTAGATTATACATCAGGGGGAAGCTCTTTACTGAGAGAGTGGTGAGGTGCTGGCACAGGCTGCCCAGAGAGGTTGTGGACGCCCCGACCCTGGACGTGTTCAAGGCCAGGTTGGATGGGGTCCTGGGTAGTAACCTGATCTAGTACCTAATCTGGAGGTTGGTGGCCCTGCCTGTGGCTGAGGAGTGGGAACCTAATGATCCTTGTGGTCCCTTCCAACCCAGGCCATTCTGTGATTCTATGAAATACAAGGTCAATCTGACTGAGAACATATTACGCAGTACCTTACAAGCATCACAGTGAAGTGTACTATTCTGCATTAAAACCGTGGCATAAGGTCTCTGGGAAACAAGATGTGGTTACTGATGCCTGCTTTACAAGGGCTTGGTAGCCTTGCAGCACTGAAGTTGCCGGTACTGAAAGCAGAAGTTGTAGTAAAGGGAGATCAGGAGTTGATCTCTGAAATGAAACAAAAATATCTTTTCAATAAATAAAATACTGTAAAGAGTGACAACTCATGGCAAATCTGCCATATAGCAAACTGATCTTTTGTACATGCAGGTTTGGATTAATCTTTTGTCAGATTAAATAGAAAAGTTTGGGTTTTGGCTAATATTTGAATTTTTTGTGGTAATTCTAAGTAAGTGTGTATCTGCTAGCAATAATGGAAAGAAGGAGCTGGGACCTAAGTACATAAAGCACTTCACAGACTTACTGTCATCATAATAAAGAAATTATCAGAGTTTCAAAGAAAGATGTAACTGGGTGGGAAAAATGTATTTATGGGCGTCCTTAAATCTACCTATTAAATCTGAAAGTACTTACTGTATTGTTATCTGTTGAACATGTTGTTTGTCCACAGTTGATTATTTTCTTTCTATAGAATTAAATGTGTACTGAAAAAAACATATGAATGCTGATCCGAAAGTAATGCCTCCTATTTATGTGATGTTGGTTCATGATATCAGAGATGGATGTTGTTGGTATGGCAGTAGAGGTTGAACCTTCCCACCAATATTCTGTTTCATGTTGTTGCCATGCGACAGATGGCAGCAGAGGGGCAGTCTGACCAAATGATGTCTGATATGAAAGTGTGCATAAAGCAAAAGTGTGAAAATGAATTATTTCATGGGGAAAAAATGGCACCCATTGGCATTCATCAATGCTTGCTGAATGTCTATGGGGACAAAACAGTGGTTGTGAGCACAGTGAGATGGCGAGTGGTGCATTACTGCAGTGGCGACAGCAACAGTGAGTCACCGCCTCTGGTACAGATTTTCATAAGCACAGCACGCAGGCTCTTGTCTGTCACTGGCAAAAATGCTTAGCTAATGGTCATAACTATATTGAAAGTAGCATCTTGTAGCTGAGAATTTTCTCTACCAAATAGTGTTATTGAGCTTTTTGTATATTTTGTAATTTCCATGGAAATACATAGGAAGCATCACTTTTGAAGCAACCCACGTAAAAGAAGTGTAAGGAAAACTTACATACGGCACACACTTTGCATTTAATATGAAAAATGAAGTCATGATTTTCCGTTAAAAATATAGTCCATGCTCTGATGCAGCATTTTAGAAGTGTTGTGTATTTTTCTAGCCAATTTTATTTTGAATAGCACATACAAAATACTTGATAATTCTCACGTATTGAAACAGCAGGTTTATATAATAGCGAGACAGATAATCAGGCTTTAATACAAAATGAACGGCAAATAGTGATCACTATGTAAACTCCTCCTTCAGTTGTAGCCTGCGTCAGGTAAACTCTCTTGGGCTTTGTGGTTGAAATGTATGTACTCTTGTAGTAGGGATATGCTGGAAAATCAGAGTAACCTCCTGTATGTAATGCTTCATGCATTCTTTGAAATTGCAGAGATGGATTTAAAACAAACAAACATACAAACATGCTTCCCTCAACCCCTAAGAAGCTCTGAGTTTGTTTTCACAACAAATTTAAGTCACACTCTTATATTTCTATAATATGCAATTTATTGAAATTATCCTTCATTTGAATAATACTCTGTAACTTGTTGTGGATGTAAGGCAAGCTCCTTACAAAAATTTCAAACTCTGACTTGCTTTTATTGTCGCTGTTTCGACTTTTTTGTTCTTTTTTAAAATCATTTTTCTTAATGCATCTTATTCTGATTTCCTTGGCTTAGTTTTTGTTTCTTTGTTTTCTATTGTTACAATTCAAGAATTTTGTGCAGTCCTTTTGAAAACATTGTAATCAATTCAGTATAGCATTAAAATAATTCAGTGTATAATTAACTTCAGGTTTTTCAATACTTGCTTTTGATATGATGTACAAAGTTATTTCCCTTATGAATTTCAATGAGTTAAAGCTCTACAGAGCTTAATGAAACTTTAATGAAACGATGGTTTATCACACTAGTAGCATTTTCTACTATCTCCAGTTTTAAAACAAGTGACATATCAGTGCATGTAACTTCTGCATTTCCTAACTATCTTTGTGCAATATAAGCAGTAAACACAGGGTCCATCTAACTGCATTAATGTTTACGGGTTGATGATTGTTTCTTGTACAAATACTGAGCAATATTGTTTATTCAATAATCTATATTGAGAATATTGAGCAATATTCTTTTTTTTACATTTTTATTCACATTCTTTTAAATTTGAAAACCTGTTTCATATAATTTAAAAAAGGCATAATGTTGGAATTAGATCCACCACTTGCTCAGTTTGTTCTTTTGTTTATCTTTTTTCCCTTTTAAATATCCATTTTCTTGATTTAAAACAAAGCAAACAGAAAAAAAACAAAACCCACAAAAATTACAAAGCAAGAAGTAGGTTAAGAAATGACATATTTCAAGTGTCTGGGGAATTTCATTTGGTTTTATGGTACGAAATATGTAAGGGACCTTTCCTTTCTTTCCATAACCCCACAATATTTGAAAAGTGCAGGAGTGTCAGACGGTAGTGAAAAGGAGGAATGAAATGAAGAACTCAACTTACAAAAAGATGGGCAGATTATATAAATTGACTCATTTGCTGGAGAATTTTTGAGTGATCTTACTAGGTAGCGTAATTTTTGTAAAACATTATTTTTGTCTTATTGTTTCCTCTTCCTGAGGTGTTTCCTTCAGTGTTTTAGTGTAACACAACAGAATAAGAATATTTCCATTTCAAGGTACTATGAACTCCACAAATTCAAGACAGTTTCTGGTTTGCTGGAAAAGCTGTTCTCCCATGCTGCTCCTCCTTTTCTTTCTATAAAAAAAAA
>WBMW01005084.1:265856-338499 GCA_013396635.1 Penelope pileata | reverse complement strand
AAAAAAAAAAAAAAGCTCTTGCATTGTCTGTAAATCCAAGCTTCTTCTATGCTACATTTGATAAGACAGTAGGTCCATTCTTTTGGCATAGGAGAAGATTAATTTTTTCGTTGCCTAAGGACAGAGTCCTGCCTTCAGTTTTAATCCTTCATAATCCTCTCACCACCTCTGTGCAAAAGTGCACGGAATAATTTAGGTATGTTTCCAGGCTCAGAAAACCTGAAAGTGGATTTGGGATTTAATTTAATTTTTCCTCACAACTTTGTTCTGAAAGCATGAATGATAATTAATTGACTTGTGTGAGCAAACTTGGCACTGCACTGTGAGGAAGGACAGTTCTTTCTGCAGAAGTTAAGAGTAGAAGTATAAGCTACAAAACTACACGAGGCTCGTGATTTTTGAACGTGATTAAAAATGGCTGAATTTTGATCTACAAGATCCCACAACAATTGCACCAGTGCCTGGACTTAAAGTTGGACCAAAATCACATCCAAGCAGTGCTGCATTCTCTATGACAGATGGTTTTTGTTGAGACATAGATATCCTTGTTCTAGCTGAAGTTACAAGACAAGTAACATCTTGTTGTACGCTCCATCATGTTTTCGTTTAAAATGATGATCTCAGATTACTTGCTAGATGTATTTGGGATAGACACTTATGTGTAGAAATGCAGCATTTAGCTTGGTGGCTACCGTGGAAAGGCGCAATATCAAGAACAAAACAAGGGTGTGGTCATGGTGTACATAAAAGGAGGAATGAGTCTGCAGAGGAGATAACTGAAGATTGAGCTGTATACCTGTGGAAACTGAAGATGAGAAGATAATTTGGAGTGCACAGTCCAAAAGAACTACGGTAGTATCTCATGAGTGTGAGTCAGTAGAGGATACACCTGCAAGATGGCTTTTAACACCAATGTTTTGGATAAACTCTAAGGAAAGGAGATTAAAGCAGGCAGGTAGCATACAAAGAACAAGTAGTTAGTAAGGGTGGAATTTATCTTGAAAAATATCTTTTTTTTTCTTATTGTTTTCTGTCATTTCCTCTAATATTGTTTAAAATATTTGTCTTTTAGAAAGAATTTCATCCTCTGGGCCTTTTTAAGTCTCTAGAGTTTTCTGTCCTGAAGCTTAAAACACTGCATTCATCATAGCTTTTTTTTCTCCTTCAAACAGCAATTTTCTTCTACATTTTTAATTTTTTTTTGATGTTGCTATCATGCCGAATAACAGATTAGACTGTGCCACCACAAATTTATATTCAACGTGTATGATTGCATTAATGAGAAAACATGCTGAGAAACTTCTGGAAACAAAAAAAAAGGTGGAAGAAAGTAAATTTTTCTTGCTTATGTTCTGGGAAGAAACATCCCACAGTAGTTCTTCTGAAACATTTGACTGTCTTTGTGTCCAGAGGCAGAACTGATCTATTGTTCTTGCTTTTTATCCTGGGCACTTGGGAAGAATATCATGAAGGAGGATGTGTCTTGACTAAGCCTCCATTTTTGTCACCTGGGTCAGCTAAATATTAATGCAAAATAAAATTATGTTCTAATTCTTTTCTTGAACTTCTGCTTCTGCTTTTTTTTTTTTTTTCTTTTTTTTGAAGAGTCTGTCCCAGTCTTTTCCCTTTTAATCAGTACCCAGCCTGTCACAAGATATCTGCTGTTTTCCCTCAAGGATGACATGCTTTCTTCTGTAAAGATAAAGGAGACATTTTTAGAAAATATTGTCTCTTTCAGACCTTAGCAGCCCCGTCCTCCAGTTTTCAAATCCCTTAGGTATTACCCTCTAAATCCATTACCCTCTGTATTACTGGCAAGTTTTATCCTGTTTATCCTGAAGTTTTATCCTAACTTCTACATGAAAATGCATGATCTCATAAGAAAGTAAATGACAATTTGATTAAGTTTAGTTCAAGTAAATTGGAAATCCTATCCTGATAGCTTTACAGATGCTGAAGGGTAGGTCATTTTATATTTTGGAGTGGGATCTAGAAATTAAATGCAAATATTCATAAAATATGCTTGAGATTTTGTTCTGGTTTCATGTTAAACGCTTGTCAGTTCATATGCTGTACTCTATCATAATAGCAGTATTGTATGAAAAATGGTCATTCACAGACATTAAATATTTGCTACTTAGTGCAGAGTCAGAAAGAATTTTAAAAATGAAAATATAAAAATATATGTTTAGAGAGAGATAATAATCAAAAATCCACAAGATGGCATACCGAAACATGGTGGGTCTTAACAATCTTTCAGAAGAATTTTATTTAAAGCCATTTCCAGATCAAATGTGAGTTGATGTTCTTTGCACCAGCATGAACCATTACGAAAATATTCATCTCTATATTTCCAAATGAGTGCGATTTCTTGCTAGTGTCAAGTCTGTGCTTTTAGCATTATCCTGCTGCATATATTATGAAGCTAATCTTAGAAGGGCATTGAATTCAACAGTATTCCTAGGCTGGTGATTATTTTAACATCAGGAAAATGAAAGATGCAAATCAAGGCTTCTGTATTCTTGAAGTAAAGTTCTATTAAAATTATATATTTACATCACAATATCAAGTAGAAGAACAGCAGACTCAAAAACAGTCTCCAGAGGAAACACTGGTGCAGTACTTGGAATTATTTAAACAGTAAGTACAAAAGGTGTTGCTCTAGAGGAATCCAGGTCCATTTCACTGTCAAAAGAATTAGAAATCAAGTATTTTTGGCAAAAAGCCCTGAGGCGCCGCAGGTCTTTCCTTGTTTCCTTTATCTAGCTGAGTTTGTGGACATGTTTTTTTATTATTATTATATTGAACAACTGTTTGTACCTTTACTGCTGTTTGTTAATATTATCTGCTAAGGTAAATTAATTTCTCATTTTGATTGTTATATAAATAATAATGCTGAACTTCAGATGTTTAAGTTTGATGCTTCTCACTAAATCTTAGACTTGCATGCTTTTCTGAACTTGTATTTAATCTTAACTCTTCAAGCACAACCTTCCACTTGTACCTGGATATCCAAATATAGAAACAAAGAAAACCCAATGCCAATAGCATCATTTACTTTTAAAAGACCAAACTCGTTACTGTAGAAATAGTTTCAAAGTCCTCTCATTCAGGAAGACTAATTAGTAGTGCGGTATCTGATGAAAATTTCCTACATACAGTTCTAGAACACAATTTGTTTAGAGCTGCCTCTGTTTCCTAATCAGAAATAGCTCTTCCTCTGCAGTGCTTTGGCTGGCGTGCTGAGATTCTGTGTGGAGACAGAATGCAGTATTATCCTTGTTCATGGGAACTGGCTGAAGCTTAAGTTAGGAAAGAGATCTAGTGTCAGCTCATCTAGAATATTGGCTGCATATTAAGCAAGAAAGTGTTCAGCTTATCAATCCAGTTAATTAAATGATGAACTATTTTATTAATAGCTGAATGAGAGACAGTTGAGAAAAGTGATAAAACTGCAGCTGGAGGAATTGCATGCTCTTTGTGAGCGCCTTTTAAAGTTTGTCTGATTGGAATATTTTATCAGAAATTGGAGGTGGCAGTTGTTGATTTGATTAAGGAATGCAATGAATCGGAGATAGGAAGTCATAAAAAGAAACCACAGGACAGGGGTTGCAAGTTTTCGCTGTAGTGCCTCAGCACTTTCTTCATTTTTAGTAATATTCTGAACTGAAGAAGGAATAGAAAATTAGTAAGCAAATTATAAAATTGAAATAGATCAGTGAACGTTATGAATATCAGTATTTAGTATTAGCAAATGTATGTACTTGTGTACACAGATGAACATATTAGTGTTATGTATACATAAAATCATCCAAGACACATAGAAGTGTAAATGGTTGCCAATAGCTGTTTCATTAAACTATTCCTCTAATTCTGTTAATAACTTCGTGTGTGTGTATCAGGTTGCACGGTATTTGACCATATGATCAATGAAATATAGAATAACATAAGGTATTTGCTTTTATAGCATAAGTAGAATGTCAAGAT
This sequence comes from Penelope pileata, assembly GCA_013396635.1. Lineage (NCBI taxonomy): Eukaryota > Metazoa > Chordata > Aves > Galliformes > Cracidae > Penelope > Penelope pileata. The sequence goes on along the minus strand of WBMW01005084.1, from coordinate 334,512 downwards.
GTTACAGTGAAACACTGCAGAGAAACAGAACAACAGACATGGAAAAAAAGTTGCTTGTTTCTCAACATCTCTTCCTTTTTGGTGTTAGATTGGAGTTTAATGATACATACATTAATGTTATTAAATAGTGCTAATGAAAACGAATGTACTTTGAATCTCATTGGAAATCTGTTGATGACAATGAAATGAATGTTAACTAAAGTAAACACTAGGTCATGCTTTGCATTAAGAAATACTGAAAATGCAGTCTAAGTCAGCTCATATATATTGACTTAATTCCTAATGTTATTGCTAGTTCATTGGGGAATACAGCCTCACTCAAGGCATTTCCCAGGAATGTTTCAATCTTCAGTTATAGTCTTGTAATTTCATGCCGCACTGCTTTATTAAAAAGAATCCCCAAACAGATTCTATATTTACAACCAGTTTGTTCTGTATCAGAATGTATCTCACTGATATTTTGTTTTAAAACAGGTGATGTTTAGTGTGGTTTATCCTGAGGCAGATTCCATATGACCAGTGATATTCTTTTCAGCTGTTTAGGTATCTCAATAGAACATTTTATGGTAGACATGTGCATGCAAATTCAATCTAGAGGAATGCTTTGGGTCCTAAGCTGGTTCCTTGAGGATGGCTGTGTGAGCAGCCGAGACCTAGCTGGTACTAGCCCGTACTGATCTGGGCCAGATTCAGTCATTCTTACAGTACTTGAGATTATTTTGTATCCAAGGCACATATAATCTCCAGCATAGCTAAACTGCAGCTGTGGAATGTAAAAAGTACTGATTAAACTTGTTTTGAGTAGAGTTTCTTATGAATATGTCTGTGGAAGGCAAGCTCTTGTCGCATTTTAAAGTTCATTTTTTAAATCTATATAACGCAGACCCAATTTCAGAATATTGGGCAGCCTTGTCATTGTCACCCATCAGCTATTATGTGAGCTTTATTGATCTCTATAGCTCCGTTTGTTCTGCACTTAAGTGTTACTTAATTTGAAAGATGAATCTTTGGTGAAGCATCATCTCAGGTGCAGCATAATATATGTTTAGTTCTGAATACTGTTGAAGCACTCACACTGAGATCATGTTGAATTTTTACCCTATAGAACCCTGCACTTGATTAAATTAGCATTTTCTTGACAGCTTTATAACTTTCAGAATCTGTGACTGTTACTTCTGATGAATGTTCTCCTGTTGAGAGTGTGAGAAGTACTTTTAGCAAGCTGTATTATGGATGCTTCTGTGCCAAATGCAATGCATGGCATCTGTTCAAACCAGTTTTATATCCATCTGAAAAGATCTGTTTTACTTATCATCAAATTTAATTTAACCTCTGTTGTGATAATCCTCTAGTAATTATCTACACAAAGCATGAGCTCATTAGGTACAACAAATCTTTCCTCTTCATTTTGGTGTCCAGGATGCAATGATAACTTGTATGTACAAGGAGATTCTGGTGACTGAGCAAAAGCAGTAGTGAAGAATAAACAGCTGTGACCAAGTGTTATATTTCAACTGGAAGTCGACAAAATGGTGGCTTGTAGCTTCTTAGTTATTGTTGACCTTCTGTTCTACAACTAACCAAATTAGAAATAACATTTTCTATTCTGTTCAGAACATTAATTTTGATAGCAACCTTATGCTAGTTAAGTTAAACAATTGTAAATGTTGTTTTAGCATGTTGTTTTGAATCCAAAGGTTTATAAAAGAGGAATACTGTAGGAGGTGATAACTCAGAGCCATGCCATTATTTGTATTAACGGCATATAGTCATCTGGGCCCTGGCTGCAAGTGTCCTGACCAGACTGTAACCCTCAAGTCTACCTGATACACATCAGCTGTTCAGTGATCATCTCCTGGCTCGCAGGCATGGTCCTTGACTGGGTCATCCCTTTCACTGAGTGCTGTTCCACTGTGGTCCCAGAACGTGATCTCTTATCCACAGCTTGTGCTGACAAATTAGTTCATCTTCTGCAACACCATGTTCCCGGGTGCCACAGTGGCTTCCACATCAGAGCTGGACTTCCACACAGGTCAAATCCCAGGACAGCAGCAGGGGAAGCACTTGCAGAGAAAAAGGGATACAGATTGCTCAGGGCAGCTGGAGTCTGGAGGTACACATAAGCCCCAGCAGTTAGGTGGAGACTTTGGAGAAGATCACATAGCATTCAGGACAAGGTTTTCTGTTGACTTCGATGTATTTTGAATCAGGTTTTAAGGCAATACAGATGACTGTACTTGCTCACGTAGTTCTTTTAAATAATACATATTTCCTCTTGCCATACATCCCTTTGTTACCTTTAATGGCCAACATTTATGGAGGAGGCTTCATTTTTCTCATACACAGATGTGCGTATTTCCCTATTTTATTTTTTGCTTGTACCTACAGTTCATTTCATTGCTTCATATAATTTTATTTGCGCTTGTTTACATATGTATGAAGTCATAGGTCAGTCTATTAACAGATTATCAATCCCTTATCTTTCTTTATGGGAGTGACTCTCCCCCAAGAGATTGCATACAATAATAGAAATTCTATCTGCAAATTAAATAAGTTCTGTAGTTCTGTTTCTTTTTCTTGTTTTTCCTATGATGTTGCATGTTTTCTTGTATATAGGTGTCTCATACTCCCTAAATTTGTAGAAATGGTAGAAAAGTATGGTACAGTCTGCTGGCTATTTTTATAGTGCCCGAAGAACTTTGTAACAGAAGGTTTGTTTATGTTTTCAAAAAATGATGGAAAGAGTTAATTAATGAAATTTTTGTGTTGAGTTAATGACCCAGAAAACAAGCTGTCATCAAATTTTTCATTGCTAAAAATGGGATGAAGTGTTATAAGGAGTTTACAGAGACTAGAAGAAATAATGTACTGTACCTGTAATATCACACGGTCACATTTTTAGCAATGCTGAGAATATGTCTAAATTTGAAAAATTAAGCCAAATCATGGTAAATCTGCTTTTTATTGCCAATGTAAATTCCATAATTATGGATTTCTAGTCCATCCTCCAGCAACTGTTTTCATTTCAGTAATTGTAGGACCTTCTGGTTAATGGTATTCTTTAAATGTTCAAGATTAAGTGTCACATATTGCTTTTATCTTTGAATCTGTAAATTTATTTATTTTTACTTTTCTAACCTTTCATAACACGAAGTGTGATCTTAACCATTGTTATCTTGCTTGCAGTTTGAATAAGGAAAGGATAAAATAGTACTCAGCAAAACCTTTGGATTTGTTAGATGGAGAATACTGAAATGCACCTTGGTATGTTAAAGTGTTTTCAATCACATAGAATCATCATGATTGTTACTACATTATACTTAAAAGTAGTCACAGGGTTTCAGAGGTTGTTGGGTTTTTTTGTTTGTTTTGCTTGGTTGTGTTTTCTTTTTCCTCCTGGAGAGCAATCTAAATGCAAATTTTATACCTGAATAAAATCCAAGAAGCAGCTATCAAAGAAGCTTGATGAAAAAAAATTCAGTGATGATGATGCTTGGTAAGTTAGTCTGTCACGCGCTTTGAATGTGAAAGCATTTTTTTCTTGACTTATATTACATTTGAGTGATATGAGTGAACTAGTCTGAATTAAAATAATTAAAATTACTCTCATGCCATTCTGAAGAGTTCTGAATCTGTGAATCAAGTGTTCTGTTGATTTCGTTCCAAGTAAGATGATAAAGCACAGTTACTTCTTTATCATAATAAGGAAATTTAAGAATGGGAAAAGGAAATCCTTTGATTTTTAGAAGTAGATTGTAGTATTTTAACCCAGTGCAATCATACTTGTATTTATGATACATTTATGTTATTATGAGTATTTCAGCAAATATTATAATATGATTAAAACAATATATTTCAATTGTGATTTCTATGTATTTTTTCTATTTTCAACCTTTATTTGCTTAATGTGCTCTATGCTCATCTGGATCAGAGAAGTTTCTGTGGTATATTTAGTTTTGTTTTAAAAATTCTGATATCGCCTCAAAATGATTGTCTTGTCACAGAGGAATTAAACCATTTGGTGTTACACATAACAAAAGCACAGGTGAAACAAAATTAATCAAGCTGTAATCTTGAAAAATAAGTGACTGGTGGCTGGCTTTGTCATTGTATGTATCAAAGTATCAGTCTTTGAGATGTTGTGATATGATATTATGGCTGTCACTTATGAACATCCATATATTCTTCTAAAGCTTTTACTTATTGATCCAAAGCTGTGAATATGTTGCAAAATTGAAAATTCATCAGTTCTAAAAAACTAACCTGTGTCTGACTTTGCTTAATTCTTAGACTAAATTTATGAGGGATCCTGGAGAATTGTTACAGACACAGAGCTAAGATGCAACCAAAGACTACTAGTCCTCTGGTCATATACGAATGTTTGTTTTTGCAATTTTATCTGCTCCTCTTGATTTCTTTGCAGCCATTTCAAATATTCTCATCTTCCAGTTTATCAGCTCACAGTGAAGAAGGTAACAAGCCAAAAATGGTCTAGTTTCTTGGCTAGAGGCTGAGTTAACTCAAAGTCCTAGCACAGAAATAATTAAAATTATATCTTCTATGATTTTTGTTTTGAGGATCATATAGAGAAATGGAAAAAGTAATTTTACATTTGCATAAGCTTAAATCTAAACATTAACAATAGAAGTTCTTACAGAGCACTTAAATCAAGAAAAAACTTTATTTCTCTAAACCAGTCGGAATTCTCTCACCAGTTTCAGAATCTGCTTCTTGGCTTCAAAGAAGAATGAGCTTCTCTGATATCTGTTGCTTGTTTTTACTTTTAAGTGCACTATATCCAGACTCTCTTCTCTCCTGTATATTTGAGACAGAGCTCTTCAAACAGTGCCTTCCGGTGCTAAAATTTCAAAATAGGCCTGCTAGTCACTTTGACACAGTCTAATGTTTAGTGTGAGATCCTCAGTGCCGGCCACAGGATAGAAAGATGTAAAGAAAATGTGCTTTTCACTACATAGCTGCAAGCAGCGTGGAGTGTAGGACTGATTAACTTCAAAGACATGTTGAAACTCAGTTTTGCCTTGAAACAAATTAAAGAAAATGAGTTTTAAAGATGTCATATGGGTCAGAAGTGTAAATATGGACTGTGAGCTTATTGTACAACCAGTCAAAGTTTAAAGTGCTGTGCAAAGTAGCTGCACAGGACAGGAGGATTGATGTAAAACTTGACTCAAATAGAAGAAATAACTGAAGGATAAGCAATTTAGTATCAGACAATGGAAGTGGAGACAATAAGTCACTGCTACTGATGAAACCTTCCAATAGCAAAAGGAATAAAGTTTTAAACAAAAGTTTTCTTTGCACCCTCCCTACTTTTTTCTTGTTTGTTTTTGAAAGTTGAAATAGAAATCTCCAGGTACTTGGGGAAAATTGCAGGTTGTAATCGATCATTTCCTTTCTCTCAGGAAGCAATATTGAAGTTAAAGTTATAAAGGATCTGTGGCTGTCATAGAGCTTGGATCCTGTGAGACTGATAAAACTGCTCTTATCACTCTGACAAACTGGTCCTTCCTTTTAGCTTTTTGTCTTGAAGATATTGTGTATTTCGAAGCAATATTTGTATATGTTTTTAACTGATAATGAGCATACAGCACAAACCTCTTAATCTGTACCATTTTGTAGTGCATATAGGTTATTATGTGCTTGAGAGCTCATCCCACTTCAGTCATATTTTTTCCTTCTAGTAATTGTTGGCTCCATTTCCAATGTGTTTCCCAAGACAATGAGCCATACAGTCAGTATGTTTGTCAACAACAGTAAGTATACTGACAGATGTAATTAGAATCACGCTGAAGTGTACTCCCTACAGAAAAGTATATATGTTACCTGTCAATAGAGATTTTGTTTTCCCCAGAGACTGTTGTAGACAGACAGGTTTCTCATGGAAATTTTTGTTTGCTTTCTTGTGACAGTCTGGAAGAAAAAAAGGCTTTTATCAAAGAACGAATAGTGTGCATGCCTGGTAATTGTGTGTCTGCCCCGTCATTGTGGGCAGCATTCTTAAACTGTAATTGGCTAATAGTGGGGACACTGAGAGACTCCTATCCAGATCCCTAAAAGTGTTTAAGTCCTGATACCACAGAAATCATTGGACATTAAAATCCTAGGTAGGAACTGGAGGGTTAAAATTTTCTGCAGGTTACCTTTATGAATCAGTCATGGTTTTACTTAAAGAGCTGAAGCCTTGTTTTGCATAACATTGAGTAAGAGAGCACAAACAATTATAATGATAAAAGACTACTCTGGTGGTACAAGAATATGTATAACATGAATATTAAAATTTGAATGAAACAATTATATTCTTAACTTTTTTTTTCTTTTTCTTTTATTTTTATTTAAATATTATGTTGGAAGCACAAAGATCCTTCCCTTTTTTCCTTTTTAACCACTATTCAAAGAGATTTACAGCTGTTCTGATACTTTTTATTTATTTTTGTTTTGCAGTGATATCTTGTAGAGATTTAAGAGGTATTTCAGTAAGTATAAAACATGGAAATTCGTAGACTATACGCTTGAAGATTTAGTACATGCTCCACAACCATCTGACCTACAGCCTACCTGTAGCTATTAGAGCTGAAGTGGTGCAATATGACTTCTTTTATACAGAAAATAGTATGTTTGAGCCTTTTTGACTTCCATAAAATAACTAAATTTAGAAGGAATCTTGATGCGTATTTTAGCAGGTAATAATTGGTTGTAAGGGTGTTTGTGGTTTTATGTGTCACGAATGATTCCTAAGATTTAGTTGTAAATTGGACCAGGAAACAAACAGTAATGCCTAATGTGCATCAGGGGTTTGATTATTCACAATTTCTTTTCATTTTTGACCAAGTAGATTCAGCTGATGGTGCAGCAAACTTTTGTTGCATTGTTTAGTAGTCCCAAATATCTCACACAGTTGTTCTTTTTATTTCTGTTCAAATTCTTAACTTATTTGTACTATGATTTTGATTCTTATTAGAAGTTTGTACCAGTAGGAGTCTTCTGGTTTCATTTTTATCTACAGTCATAAGGCTTTACACTCTTATTAGCTTCTTTGACTATAGCATTAAAAAATTTAAGGACAAAAGAATGTATGAAAATCCAGTTTAAGTGTTTAAATAATGAGGCATAATATAGAAGAAAATTAAAAATATTTATGTAATGTGTAAGGAATTCCTTTTTTTTTTTTTAGCTGCTTATTGCTACACTATTTGCAGACAGAAGAAAAAAAAACTGCTTCAGTTTGAATGTGCTGACTGAATATTTCCTCCATACAAACAAATTATAAGAATTACTGAAATAATTGCTGAATATTGAGTTAAACTAGAAAAACTGATCTTCGTTATAGTCATTCTCATCAGTTTAAATAGAAAAAATTAAGACTAATTTGTATATGTTTTTTGAGGAAAAGATTTACCAAAAATGAATTAAATATTTTATTTAGAGAATCTTGTTATGTTACCTATCAATTTCTAAATTGCAATTTTCATATTTTTTGATATTTTTTCCTTGGAATATGTGTACTGTGAACTCTGAATTTATTAGACTGAGAAATAAATTTCTATCACTTTTATTTTTCCATTTATTGTAGATAATAGTTAAAAACAGTTGCTTCTTGATTCAAGTCAGACATACATTGCCTACAGGCATTTTGATTTATGACTTGACACAGCCCACTTAAGTTATGTGAAAGAAACAATTTTTCTCCCTTTCCTCCATCCTTGTACAAAGCTATAGAAGACTGGCTTCTTCTCTGGATTCCTTCATGACTAGACGGGTATGGGGACAATGTCTGGAGACTGACTTCAGTCTGTCTCCTCACTTGCTGGCCTGTATGGTTGGTTAGTTATCAAGAAATGAGAAAGATATGTGCTTCTTATGGTTGCACAAATTTACTTTCCCTCAACTTCTTATTGCAGTAAAGAGAAGCATATGGGATGGATTAGATGACCATTTGATGCTCTGACCATCATTATTTAGCATTATTTTATTTAGATAACCTTTTTCTAGAAGCCTGGAACATTCAGGACATCATACTGTATAGATTTCTTTTTCCATCTTTCCTCACTCGGTGAAGTGCTGAGTTATATGAGGTAATAACATCTCTCCCTTCTCCAGAGGCCCCAGAGCTCCACTCCATTTCCTAGTTTGTGTAAACATAGTCCTAACATAAAGAGACTTCCTTATATCATAAGCAGTTGCTCAGATACTGTCTTTGACGGAACAGGTTGATAGTTCCTTAAAAAACTAGTAACAAAAAGAGGAGCTTAAAATTATCATGTTCTTTTGTAGATTATGATTATACATTTTTTGTCTATATATTGTTTCCCATTTCTGTTTGATGTAGATAAAGGTATTTTTACTCAGGTTGGTCTGTATAGTTCAAATCTTCTATTCTGTTAGGTTCATGAACATTGCTGTTTAATAATATGTCGTGACTTTGAATATATTACCATCCATAGAAGGAAGACTGAAATCATTCTGAGTTGCTTTATACAGTCTGGTGTGCATGATGATGCTATTCTCAGTTAAGTTGATAAAAATTGTCATTGGCACATAACAGATGCAGGGTAAACTGTTCACTTCAATCTACCATGCTTGGGGGAGCAATTAGCATTCTTAGTGGCTCAACATGCTAAGTGCTTAATAGAACAAATTTTTCTTATTGGTCTCCATGTGGCTGTAGTTCATCCACTTCATTATTCCACCAGGTTTAACTGCATATGTTACTGCTCAGCTTGCCTGGTGTTCAAATATTCTTCTGCTATTGAAGAAAATGCTTTAGGCCTCTCAAAACTTCAGGATGTACAAATCTATCCTAGATGATCCAAGTATCAAATACTTGGTAGTGAACTAGATTCTATTTCTTCTGAACTTGACATTTTTATTAATGGTCAAAATGCTCTTTCACACAATTGTAAGAGTTAGGTGAAGTATATTCATGGCACATGAATAAAATCATTTTAAAACCATTTTCAGATCTTTCACAAGTTGTCTTTATCCTTTCGTGCTTATTAACTCTAATGTTGAAGATTTAGGCCTTTAAGCCTTAGCTTGTAACATAATTGAACATACACTATATCTAGATTATATTAGTTGAATTTCCTATGGTAGTGAAAACTTCAAATATATTCCTTTTCTATTTCATTGAAACTTTCTTACTGGTTTCAATGCCCAGTTAGCAAAGTATTTTTTTGTAAATTATGTACTGAATATTTTCCAAATCCTTTATTGAGATTCACTGGAATTTTAGATGCCAGTTCAAAGCCTCAGTTCATCTCATTACAGGTGCTCAGTTCACATACTAAATTTACCTAGGTTAAGCCTCAGAATTCATCTCTTGGGAAAATTTCTGCAAAGCACTATAAAACTTCAAACTTCATTGTTATGCTGTTGCTCAGATTTGAAAATTCATGTTTGTGTATTTTTAATATGTTTGTTAATATGTTGCATCAGAACAACTACTACCTACTGCTTATTTTGGCCTTGTATGAATTTGATGAAGTAGTTGTAATCTTGAGCTCCTGTCTGTCTCTGACTACAAGCAATTTCTTCCAGCAGAAGAGTGACCAGCATAAATTCAGTGAGCTGTAATTTGATAATTATATTCCGCGTTTGCTCATCACTGTTCATGCACAGATGGCTGAAATTTATACTGTCTTTTAGCTGCCATTAAAACTATGTTTGGAGTGTTGCTAAGGTCTGGGCACCTTCAGCTTCGTCTCTCCAATACAGGCACATATGTTAGGATAAGAGGCCATTCTCTAGAGATTTCTGACTTTCTCATTGTCTGCAGGGCATTCTTCCTTAAAACAGAGAGAAAACAGATACACAAAGTCTTTTCATTACCTTGATCTTGTTTTACTTATAAAACCGCTATCTATGCTAAGCCATTAACCTGCATGTTGGCTGCTCCCAAAAATATTATCTTGTGCAACTCTGATCCTTAAATCCAGAATAAAATGAAATAGAGATTCAGCTTAGATCAAGTGTGATTAGTTCTGTTGATGTTCAGTTTACTGATAGATAAATCAATTTTCAAGGCAAAAATGTTAACAGTGAGAATCCCTTATAATATCACAAATGCAACACATCTTACCAGAGAGAAAATTGTTACAGAAAACAGAAATTCTGTGTGACTAGTTGTGAATTAGTAAATTATTTCAGGGTAAGGAACTTATCCATCATTAACCTCGGGAGCATTATTGTGTCCTTTGAAAGACTTACAACGTCTTTTAAAAACTGACTGAAAATGATCCTGCATTACAACTTCCACTTACTCTGTAATTTTTTTCCCAGATAGAAGTTCCAGATATATAATACATGACTATTGCTGTGTATGTTGCTGCATAATTGTATTTCATCTGGAATTACCTTCTCCAATCATAAAGAATAAAATTAAATATTTTTGAGTCTACCTTAGGTGGTTATTAGACAAAATATAACTTATATTTGTAAGCCTATGCAAATGTAAAATATTTTTTTGTCAATTAGAGATCTTAAAAGAAAAAAAAAATAGAAGAGAACAGGAAGAAAGACAAAGCAACACACATGGAATCAACATACCCGTCCAATTAAGGAGAATATTATCACCCTTTTCCTGGAACATAATTCATTATGTGTATTTGTTAAAGATTAATTAATTTGATATAAATGTAATCATTGGCTAATTACATTAGGGACAATTGGAGGTCTGGTTTATAAGGAGGCTTAGATATATTAAATATGTATTGGTTAATCTAAAATACGTATGGACATTTGATTCAACCACAAAACTGATCGTTATTTAAGCCTAAGAGATGATTTCTTGTTAGTTTAAATGATTAAAGTTAAAAAGGGTGTTAAAGCTAAGTATTAAATCGCTCTTCTAGGCTGAGGAGTTAACCATGGGAGGTAGTGGCGTAAAAACACATTGTGTATTTAAAATTAGAGTCCTTAACACTTATGAAAGCAGCTTTATCCTGGGATTAAAGTGATCAAAGTGATGCTTCGTGAATTCTGTGTTTCTGTTAGATTGATTTTGGAAAGAGATCCTGAACTGGAGTTGAAGAACAGATAAAAGAAAACAGTTAATCTTGGATTCCAGCATAACATATTTCCGATGTGGCATATACAATATGTGCAATGTTTTTTTTTTATATACAAAAACATAAATAATGAAGTATGATACATATCTGCAAGAGGTGCATGGAAGCTCAATCTACAGTCAGCTGTTAGTGTTACAGGCTTTTTAGGCATGGGAAAAGTGCTGTTCTTACTACCTACATTTGCTGCATTGTTAGCTACAGTCCAGAGGAGTCTGTCTGCAGCTCCTCATGAATGTGACACAAAAATATTAGTAAGGAAATCACCCTACTTCCCAATTAGTAGTTGAAATATATAAACTGGAAAAAGGTACAGAATGTACAACAGAAACAAAGAAATAATGCGTTCAGTGAACAGTAGATCTCTATTGTTTCGTTACTGTAAATGAATCGCTGTTATAGTTATCTTCCATCTATAGTGATGGAGTAGATCAAGAGATTTCCAAAATTCAGTAGTTCAGACTGAAAGTGGTGGTATGCAAGAGCTTTATTTAATGCCTCCTAGTTAGTCTCAGTGACATCAAACATGCTTTGGCCAAGACTGGCCAAGACTCCAGAACTCTAGTTCTTACAAAATGGACCTCTTAGCTAAATAAATAGAAGAGTTTTAAGAAAAACTGAAAAGAAACTGTGCTTTGTAAAAGAAACTAAACTGGAGCAACCCGTGCAAAAAGAAAAAACTCACCCGCATAAAATAAGTAAAAATAATTAAAAATGCATGTTTGTCATACTATATATTTGATAATGTATATTGTTTCAGGCTATATTATTTTATGTAGTTGTAACTAATGGATTCTTATATATAGACTAGAGATTACTCTTTTGCAAAAAGATTATTTTTATTTAATGTTCACTGATAGATCATATAGCTGTAGCAACTTTTAGAAGAATTAGCTCTCAAATAATTATCTGGCATAAAAACAAAATACAAACTTGTGATTTGCTATAGGAGAGAAGGTTTTTTTTTTATATTAAACTAGATTTTCTCTGAAGATATGCTTCACAGCGGTTGCAAACTATGCATCATAAATGGTTTTGGCTGGATCATATGAATGAAAACTACTCTATGTGAAATTCAACATGTAGAATCTGGTAGAACTAGTGCGTATTAATTTGTATTCTACTTTTATTCTGTCATTTGTGAGCAGCTTGCCAAGAGGAGGAATGCAGATGCATGCTATTTTTTATTTCATTTATCTTACTAGAACATTGCAACTGAAAGTAGAACCTGACGGAGCTTGTGTCATATTAGTTCTGTGGCTGTCACTGTGAAAAGTGAAAGCAAATTTTCTGAAAACTTGTATTCATCTCTGGGGTATTGTGCTTTGATTACCTATAAATAATGCAGGAGGTGAGGCCCTTTTGCTCCCTTTGCACTGAATGCTGTTGAACAATGTATAGTTTAGCAGTCACTGGCTTCCTTCAGAAGTCTTAAGTGCTTGTCTCTGTCACATAAGCAATCATCCCTGTTTCCTGTAGTTCCTCACTTTAAACCACCTCCTCTTCCTCAAACACTTCAAGTATCCTTCTTCACATATTTTATCACTTATGAATTGCAATACAGTCTCAAAAAAAGAAATTGTGTGGCTCACTCCTGTTAATCTTGTTATTTGGGGCTGTTAATTCTTGATGCAGTGGGCAACAGTGGAGATATGATGAAAAAAAGGCTGGAGACTCTTTCTCTGGGAAAGGGGTATTTCTGAAAAAATAATGTTTAGTGAAAGAGATGTAGTGGCATATTCACCACATGTAGCAGTGTCACCTACAGATAAGCGTCACATAAATTGAATGGTTGTAACATATTCCTCATTGACTGCAATTACAATGTAACAGTTCGAAAATACAGTAGAATTACATCTCTGCTGTGGTTGATACCAGTGATTCCTGTATATTAAACTAAGCAGAGAGTTATATTAGTCAGAATATTTAAAAATAAATGTGGCCTGTTTTATGATCTTCAAGTTTCAAAAAGCGAGTAGGAAATTATGAACACATATAATAACATCTCTAACTCATGTAACTGACCTGGATCTAACTATTAAATGGTAAGTAATTATCATAAAGTCTGTGGAAAGGTTATTGCACCCCTTTGATGGTAATTTAGAATGTCACCATAAACACTCCATTGTCATGTAAACAGCGAGTAGAACATATGGGTTGATAGATTTGAGCACATGATATCTCAAAAAGATACAGGGCAATTAATTGTGGAGACATGCATATGTTTCTTGTAGTTTTTTGTTATCAAGAACAGCTACTAGTAGATTTCAAAACAAGAGAACAAACTTTGGTTTCAATCTTTGTTCTTTTGCATTTTATTAAGGGAGGTGAGGTGGCTTCTAGAGTTGTCACCCGTTCATACTTCTGAATAATATAAATTAACTAACTTTTCCTGGTCTTCTTTCATAGGTTAGTCTGATTTTGTTCATAGGCCACTGCTCCCCCAGGGTCTGCAAATCACTAGCTGAAAAATAATAGTGGAGCACAGGACTGGAAATCAGTAATATTGATTCACAGTCCTAACCTAGTGTCTGCAGTATCATTTAACCTATTTGCCGTATTGTTCTTGATGTTTTATATAGATTTATAATGTTGCTGCCTTTCCTCTATGCGGAGAACTTTATTAAATCAGATTTGTAATGCATTTGAATGTAAAAAAATGTTTTTTAAACCCGTAGGGCTTTACCACAGCAGTTATTTGCACTAATCTCTGCTCTCTGCCATGTGACAAGTGTCATTACACAAAGAAAGGACTACTTTTCCTTCTTGAGAAAGCTAAATTTACTGTTATGTTTGATACAAAGCAACTTAAATATATTAAATGATGGCAATGCTTTGAAAGTGTTAACCTGCTGAGCAGGTAAGTACTGTTTTCATTTAAGTCTCTCTAAGGTACATTGTAGATTAACATCAGACATCTGAGAGCATTATGCAACTGTGGAATATGTAGCCCTCTTGATGGCACAGTGAGGAAGAAATTATTTAAAGGGAAGGTTGTTTTCCAATGTTGCTCGTAGGTTGACATGTACACTCTGTGAGCTCTGCTGTGGACTCAGAGGACAGAGAGAAATTAATCCTGTTTGATTATTAGAATTAGGCTATTATATTTCTGTGCAAGTTAGGTTAAGTATTTTTGTTCCTTATGCAGCTGCTTTTCACAGTTTGTTTTAAAATAAAGCACTGGTTTTAAAACCTATCAGGTAGCTTTAATAATATGCACCAAACCATGTAAAAATGAATGAATACTCTAGGGTAAGAGTTCTAAATCAATTCATCAGAGATTTCTAGTAATGAAGCAATTAATATGAGATGATAAAAAATATCACTTGCCTTCCAGAGCTTAAAAGTTGCATTTCAGTTCACTCCCCCTCAGTTCTTCCTTCCCTCCTCTTGGCAAAGCTGAGTTTTTACTCACAGTGCTGTGTGAAAGACTTACCATCTGCCAGAGTCCTACTGCTGCCTGATGAGACATTACACAAACACACATATCTAAGCACTTAAACCAGAACAGGCTGTGATATGCGCTGCTATAACTGTAAGCAAACCTGTTTGCATTTTATGTTGTGCTTTTCCAAAGTAATAGTGACTAGGAGAAGGAAAGAAAAAAAAGAACAAACCCTGTCCCCAGTAAATCGTATCGTTATAACATACACAACAGCTCTCAATAAAGGCAGCAAACTTACGGAGAAGAATTTGATGATACAATTTAGGTGGTAATGAAATCCTTGTTATTTCAAAGCTTACAGCATGATAACGTATAAATCCAGAGACTAAATCCTACAAATAAGATGTGATAATTGAGTATAAAATGAAGGTGTGCAGAATTAACACTAATCTTCTGGTCAAATACAACTACCGCATGGAGCTGTACATTATGTAGTTATTGTAACTATGCTGAAAAAACTTGGCATATCTGTGGTATAATAATGAGTTCAAGTACTCCCCAGCTGGGTTGGAAGTAGACATGCACGTGACCTGAGCCAACCTTTTCTGTATCAGAACTAAGAGTGGTTTTGGCAGGAGGGCTGATTGTAATTGACTGCCTTCAGCACCTTAGCAGATGCGCTCAGCATGCATCAGAATCAGACTATTTTGGCTCTATGCAAGTAAAACACTGCTGAAAACCAGTGGAGGTTTTGCTTGACTAAGTTTTTCAAATAGGCTACCCAGTCTATTATCACTCCTAAGAAAGATATCTTTCTCAGATACCTTTTCAGGATTTAACGGGAGCTTATAAACAAGATAGAGAACAATTTTTTATGTGGTCTGATAGTGAGAAGACAAGGAGGAATGGTTTTAACCTAAAATAAGAGAGATTCAGGTTAGATGTTAGGAGGAAACCTGTGCCTCACCACTAAGAGAGTGGTTGGAACTAGATGGCCTTTAAGGTGTCTTCCAGTCAAAGCCATGCTATGATACTATGGTTCTATGATTCTTTTTTTTTTTTTTTTCCTGCAGTTGTTTCTATTCTTCTTAGCCTAGCAAGCATTTCATGTACTGCATTGGAATTATCCTGAGAGTGACATGTGATATATGTAGGATGAGATAGGTTCACCTTTACATTTTTACTAGTTTAAGAACAATGTAGAACAATTATGATGATTCTAAGTAATGTGAGAGCAGGGTTTTATTTTCATTTAAAGGGCTGATAATAGTATATAGCCTAGGGAAATTCTCTTCTAATGAAGCACGTTTTAATTCTATCACTTCACAGGTCTTGTCCAGCCTTCATATGGAAAGCTAGAGGTTGTGCTTGGGCAATATTTTGGCAATTTTAGTTCATGTAGACTTAACAAGTTCTATGTAGTAACGGAACCTTACAGTTATTTGCAGGATTATCATGTAGTTTAAAACACGTTGGCAGGAAAGAGATAGCTCCAAATAACACATTTCCAGAAGCAATATATTTCGTAATGAGTAAGTGCAGCCCAGCAGGATTTGAAGTGTGTAAATTCATGTCTTCATTTGGAAATCCATTACTACTTCTCCACTGAACAGTATACTAGAGTGTTTTTATTTTCCTCTGACTGAACTAAAGCTATGTACAAAATGTGATTGAAATTGCATTGCCAGATAGACTTTGAATGTTCCCAGATCAATAGAGACACAAACTATCTCTGGCTATAAGTACAATTAAAATGAAAATTTTCAGTGATATTTGGTAAAATTATGGAGAAACTGTCCAATAAATTTACTAAATTAGTGTTAACAGTGAGGCAAATAAATGACAATAAGAATCAC
The DNA here is from genome assembly GCA_013396635.1 of Penelope pileata. NCBI lineage: Eukaryota > Metazoa > Chordata > Aves > Galliformes > Cracidae > Penelope > Penelope pileata. The sequence continues at coordinate 318,187 of WBMW01005084.1, read as the reverse complement.
ACAACGATCTCTATTTATATACAGATCCACAGAATGTGACTATTGTGTATTTCCTGTATAGTTTTAATAAATATCAACACAAATAACTTTAAAACTTAAATTCAGCTGTCTCTTTGTTCTTTTTCATCAGTTTAGCTATTTTTAAAAATGTTTCGTTTGGGACTATTTTTCTGTTAGAGGTATAGAAGCAAGGCTGGATTCTTTGCACCTCCTGCAGTCCTGTACCTAGTTTGTCAGTTTATCTCTCATGTGGAGTTAACACTTCATTATTGACCTTAGAGGTTTTAAGAATGAGATTCATTAGTGCGTTAGGGTCATGCAGCTATCTAGGTAAGTGTTAGATAAATCACAATATGTCTTCTTAGTCCTTGTATGGCTTATTTGAATCTTGAACTGCCATGGAGGGAGAAATAGAAGACAGCTGTCAGGAAGTAAAACTTTTTTGACAAGATCTGCCTAAGAGATTAAGGTGAAATTAATGAAGAAAGAAGAATGTCAATGGATCAAAAAAAATCTCAACATGGCACTTTCCAGTACTAAAACATGACAAGATCTTCTTTAGACCAGTGAGGAAACTTCTTTGGAAACATTGTATCAGTTCCAGTTGTTTCTCCTTATCTTTATTTCCAGAAATAACTTGCTGATATTTTAAATGTGAGGTACCGGTACAATTTTTCTTCAACAACTTGTCCTTCAGTAGAGACGTATTTCTGAGGAAGCATATCTCTTTGCTAGGGAGAATAAACAGGCTTTAAAATACTCTACAGCCTTCCAAGAAGTTTTGAGGACTTTCAAGTTTATACAGGTCTAATCATAGCTGATTGTGGTTAATTTTTACAATATATCTATTCCCGGCCTGGTATCTGTTGGAGAGAATTCTCATTTTCTTAGCATCCTGAATTTTATCAAATTCAAGGCCAAAGGAATTTTAGCATGAAATTTAGAGGGTGAAGAGGGATAAAAGAAAGAACACTGAAACACATTCCACAGCTATGTTCAAACACCATTTTAGTGATGGGAGAACTTCATTCTGTGCAAATTGAATGTTGAAGAAAATTCTCACATCCCAGTTAAAATTTTAGATATACAGGTTACACAGCCCTCCGTACCCTTGCAGTCACTGCTTCACCTTGAGAAATGGCTGAAGAGCGACTGGCAGGCAGAAGCAGTAATAGTGCCTGATGCTGGATGGATAAAAAGGGATCTAAATTGAGTAGGCTGCTTATATCCCTCACCAAAGTGAAAGCAAAAGCAGCAATATATGGTGTGGATTCTCTTGAGATATGTATGAGAATATTGATGATCGTAATGATTTGGGGAGTAAATCAGGTAACAAAAATGACAATGTTGCTTGACAGGGTTGTTGGGTATTCTCTAGGATGTAGAAAAATGGGCAAATTTTAGAAGTATTAACTGAATCTTTGCTTAAACTGCAAATACATTTCATGTTCACTTCCTTCTTCCTACTTTCTTAGTCCTTCTGCCTAATGCAATATGCTTCCAAATCGTCCTAAATAAGAACTTTCTGGTTGAGTGCCCTAATGAAGTCAATACATTCTGTCATAGGAGGACAAAAAATGAAACAAATAAATAAATAATAATTATAAAAGCAGTCAGAACTTGAAGTTTTACCTCAATGTGGCAGGTTAACATCACTCTTTGAATTACGTTTAGTAGATTCAACCTGAGGCTGGGGGAAATAATAGTCTGTCTCGTGACTGGGAAACTGAGAAGTAAAACTATGTTAGTAATAAAAAAACAGGGCAGTGTAACAGCTTTTACTGATGACAGAAAAAATGTTCTGGCACCCTGGAAGTGTCTGGGAACTGACAGCATCTGTGTCAGGTCAGGTTCCACTTTCCTTATTGTGGTGTTTTTTAGTGTTTTGAAAAATTGAAAGCTATCTATTCCTTTAAGAAAATGGAAAGACCTCTATAGGAGATGTCAATAAAGTAATAAAGGTCTGAAAGAGGTTAAATAGTTTATTCATTCTTTGCATAGAAAGTATAGAGAACATTGGATGATTCAGGTAAGGTTCATAACAAGCCAACAAAATTGATTCTTAGACTCGCAGATATTTTGTAGATAACCTTTACGATCTCTTGCTTGTTGTGGATATTTAGGATTTATGAAAAACAAATAGACATTTTCCTGGAAACATGGATCCAAAGAATTTTTCCTATGCCTACAAACAGTGTTTCTGGCTCAAGATTTTGCTGAGCTGCAAATTGGAACTTATTCATAGGAAATAGCAATACCTACTTTATTTCTTTGTTTCTTAACTCTGACCATTGCTGAAGACTGAATGCAGGGCTAGACAGATCTTTGGCTAGGTTTTGTATGGCTATTTTTTTGACAGCCATACTGTATCTACTAGTCTCAGAATCACGTGGATGTTGGCCAGAATGTTAGGAGACTTTAGTTTTCAGCATGTAATTCTTCACAGTGGGACAGGATCAGTAGACTGAAGCTGAAGGCTCTACATCTGTGGTAAATATCACTCAGGGTTTTTCTTTGGACTAGATTTAATCTTTTCTTCTGGACTGAATTTCTCTATGAAATATGTAATGTGTTCTGGAGCAGAGTTTTCAGTTTGATTGTCTGATTTCCTATTGAGGGAATCTAATTTGTGCCCACCTAAGTTATTCAACATGATAAAACAATGCACAATAAATGGAGAAAACAAGAGTTGTGTTTCAATCTATACTGTTACTCTAACCAAAATATTAATGTTTAGCTTTGTTCTCTTTAGACCAGTGAGGAATTGAAGACAGACTTTCATTTCCATTTGTATAGCAATGATATTGTTCATGGTCCAATTTATGAATATTATTAATGTGTGTATTGAAAATGCCTATGTGTAGAAATAGGGAAGGTAGATACATTGGGTATTATTATAAAGCAGGTTTGTAACAAATGTGCTGAAGTCCATTCTTTTGGTTGGCTACACAGAAGAAATTTTAGTATGATAAACCCCCTGACTGAATAGTCAACAACATGATGATGTGAACATTTTCTTGTGTTGGTGAATTACATCTCTTCCACGTAAGAGATAGCAGTCTGATAACAGTAATACAGACCCTGTTGAATAGATCTGCTGATGCTTGTTAACATTTTGATGGAATATTTCTGCTGTTTTGAGGTCTGTAGTGTAAGTCAGTCAGTAAAAAAAACAGAGGGAGGGCCTCCACAAAGACAGTGGAACATTGGAAAAAGTTGCTTAACTGAAGCAGTTGGCTAAAAATTTTCATCTCCTTAAAAAAAAAGAAATCATGGCAATTGTTGACATTCCATCAATGAGTGAAGAGACATGCTGGAATTCAATGAAAAACCACCATTTCATATGTCATTATGTCAGCAATTCCGATAGAAATGAAAACTCCATATTCAGAAGGATTTTCTTTTTTCATTCATGAAGTCGTGTTTCATGCTGAATTTTGAGAGATTCAGAGTTGATTTGAGAGACATATTTAAAGGACTTCTTCTGTGTGACATGTTACTCCTTGAAATCTTTGGCAGTATGTTATCATCTATTGTGCGTCATCTGAGATTGTTTGGGTAGAATGTGTATTCTGAATTTCAGTTGCTGCTTTCAGGCTTTTTTTTTTTTTTCATAATACAAAGAGCTAGATTTAACAGAGGCTAAACATGTCAGATAAAAAATCTCATGAAACCCTTCAAAACACTTCATAAAAACCATTTCACTGCCAAAATGAATGAAAACCTCCAACACCCAATGAATTCAGTGGGAGCTGAGAGAGTCCTTTGAAGGTTGGTAAATTTTACTTTCAAGCTTTCTCTGCAGAATACATCCTACTCTCAAATCTTGCTACATCTTTTTTTTACTGGTTAGGAAAAGATCTAGTCTAACTTAAGATTTATTTAAGCTAGGAATGTAGATTTTAATCTACAATTTACAGTGATTTTGTTTTCAGTTTAACGGAAATAAAACGTCCTCCAGTTGTAGAGTCTTCACTTCAATGAAGAAAAGGAGTCTTCTGCTACAAAGCAGGTACGAAATATATTTATTTTTATGTAGTGAATTCTCCTACCTTTCATTCAACTGCACAGAAAGAATGTGCAGCAACATACAGGGTGTAGTTGTAGAATAACTTTGTGGTTTTGTGTTTTATTTTTGTTTTAAACATAAAAATGACACATATTGCTGGCTCAGTCTAAATAATACCTTGATTTTAAAAGCTTTTCTACATTAGACTATTGCACTCTAATGATTATAGCGGTACTTTAAATAAAAAATACTGTCATAATTTAGTGGTAAAAGAGTAAGTCATGCATATGCAAGTTCCAACTAATTCTAGCTTTTGAAAAATAGCCACTTACAAGCTTGTTACCTCATTTGGGGCAAGAATGAGTCATCTTCCACAGTGATGTTTCTTTGAATGAGGTAAGATAAAACCTGTAGAGTGTATTGGACAAACCCATATGTAAATACTGGGGGTTTGCTGTATGCTTTTGTATGGATTGTGACCATATGGTAGTCTCTTCCTTTTTACAATATGTGATAATCAGCTGAACATTTCAAGCATAATAACATGGTGTGTCTGTGTAATGAGCAGAATAAAATACTTCTGTAGAAATGGGTAATTTTGCTTTGTTGCTGAAGTTCAGCTTGCTGTTAGTACAGCCTCACATTTTAGGAAAGTACTTGTGGATGCTTGGGCATGACAGAAGCTTTTCAGCTTCTGGGGTCAATTATGAGGTACGTAGTGTTCTGCTGGAAATGAAATTCCTTTACATTAGCATTTAAATTATGAAGGAAAGGAAAAAATAATGAAAAAATATGAAATTATAATGAAATAAGAAAATGAAAAAAGACTAGTCCTCTCTAAAAATGCAACCATATATTTTAAATGAAAGAATGGATTTTAAATATTTTCTGCAGGTAAATTTTGGTTTTCTTTGTTAAATTTGTATATTTAATCTGAGCATGAGGAACATTTTGAGTTAAACCCCATGGAAAACTTGAGAAGTTATTTTCAAACAAGGTTATTAGGAAAAGTGGAGACAAATGCTTTTTAGAGATTATGAGAAGTGTCTTTTTGTCCCATTAAAATGATGCTTTTTAGTGAGAATAAATTGGCAGGGATTATTTGTAAGAGTGATTGAATTGGACGTGCCACTACCTGCTTTGCTGGAGATTAAGCTAAGAATGTGGGAATCCATTTGGTTGAACTAGAAATGTTGAAATGGCTCTTATGTCTACTAAAACTTTCGCACATTCGTATTTCCAAAAAAAAAATAGTGGAGATCATCTATCCCATCCCGATATAGACTGTCAAAAGTCATGACAACCAGCTTAAAAATCAATTCCCTTTAAATAAATAGCAAAAAAATTAATACTGATGCTCTTGCTCCCTTTGACTGTAGAACACTGAGACACAATGAACTCTGTGAAGTAGCAGAAAGATTTTGTGTGAAAAGAGAATTGGTAATGGAAGCAGGAATCGAACTGCTGTAGTTATTTTGTGCTTAGTGATCTAGGAGAGAATAAAATGATAATGGTGGGAAAAAAGAAGGAAAGAATGAGAAGAAATGGATTATGTAAAAGAAGGAAAAGGAGAATAGTAAAGATATACATATACAGAAAGAAGCCTTTAACGCCAAGCTGTCATCTCTGGCTTATGAGAAATGTGTCGCTGGAAGACAAGAGAGTATTTGCAGAAATATATACCTATACGTGCTATGTACCTGCCTCCCTTAATATTTTCTTGCAGCTTTTGGTCCTAACCATTGCTGGGATAGGGCATAGTACTAGCTGGCCCTGTGTGATGACCTGAGAAGTGCATTCTTGTGTTGTTATATTTTGCAAGAGTGGTGAGGAGATGGAAGCCAAGAAATGTAAAAAAAGAAGCAGCCTTATGAGCAAAATGTGTCCTTTATAGTTCAGTTTCATGTTTACTGCTTGAGGAAGTGATTAGGAGTCTAGCCAAAGAAATAGGAATGCCAGAATCTGAGTTTAACTCTGCTCTAGCCTCAGGTAAATTATTTCATCTTGCTCTAGGAATGATAAACACAGAAAATAAAATACAGACCAATCTCACCTAGGACACTCAGAGCGTGCTTATGTCACTGATCAAGTGAAAGTATATGCTGCATGCTGTGTAAAAAAAAATTAAAAATGAAAGTGATTCCTTGTTTCTCAGCTGAACTCCTGATAAAACTATGATATACTAGTGGGAAGGCTTCTGAGAGTCCACTGTTAAGGTCTGCCTACCACCAAGGGGAAAGGAAGGCACCATTACGTCAAGCAGAGCTCAGCTGCCTCTATGTGTACTATCAATCATAGCTTCATAAATTTGAGTTTTTCCTGACTTTAGTTAAAAATGTTTCTTGATTCCATACCTCTTTGCTGTCAGAGTGGATCAAATATCCACTCTGGAGGAATTAAAGAGGCAATGGACACAATATGGAACACAGGAAGCATTTCCTTACTGTCTGGATGACAAAGTACTGGCACAGGTTGCCCAGAGAGCCTGTGAAGTCTCCTCCTTGGAAATCTTCAAAGGCAACCTGGATGTGGTCCTGGGACACCTGCTCATTGTCAGTTTGTACAGATGTGGTAGAGCATGTCTAAATTGAGAAGGATGTCTACCAGTGACAATAAGTTTGCTGTGTTTATTTGGGACAGTCCTCACATGTCCTCTGATTCAAAGTGAGATTTACAAGCACTCATACTTTCTCTCATTACTGTGGTACTTCAGGATGTAAAGAAAATATGTTACAGTAGTTTACTTCAATAAAAGCAAAAAAAAAAGATTTTTATAAGGCTGAAGTGGCAATTTACTACAGTCAAAAAGAAGGAATGAAATCTTCTGTAAGCTTAATTCAAGGAGCTGAAAAGAATGCAGGTCATAAAATCAAATTTATTTTTGAATAGATATAAAAATTCTATAGATGATTTTATGCTTAAGGAGAATGAACGAGTCTGAAGACTCTTCATTAACTTTCAAGGGCCATTTGGCAGATAATGGAATTCATCCACTGAAACATTTATTTTTCTTGTCTTATAGACACACATGCTTATCTCTGAACAACAAGATACACTGTAGGAAGAAAAAGCTTGTCTGCACTGAGGCCAGGAGGAAAAGTGGTGGAGAACTAAGACGGGGGAAGGATGAGGTTTGGGATAGAGAGGAACAGACCAAGCAAACAGAAAACAAACCAAAACAAACCAAACCGAACAAAAACCGCTGTGCTATAATGAACAAGAAAAATGGAAAACTACTGGAGGCCTGCAATTTTTTTCTAGGAAAAACAAACCATCACCAACAAACAAACAAAAATCACTAATATGCAAATCCAAAATGATAAGCTAGCTTTAAAAAGATAATGAGGTACGTATTAGAATTTTTTTCTGCAAAACTGTGGAAAAGTTGAAGCTGATTTTTGTCCACATCTGCACTCCACCCCTCTCCCCAAGGCTATGGTATCCTTTCATTGTAGAAGGGGAAAGTCTGTGAATCTGTGGCTTACTAAAACTGACATTTGAAAGATTGGGAAACTTCTCAGTGGAAAACAGTGGGTTCAATCCTTTTGGGTTTTGAAAATATAAAATAAAGAAGTTGTGTATCTGACCTGAAAAGTGAAGCCTATACAGTAACAGGAGAAAATTATTTGTACATTGGAAGTTGATACCAACTTAAATTTCTTTGTGTTAAGGAACTCAACTGTGCAAAAAACAGAGGGCATGAGGTTGAAGATATTATTTGTTCTGTTTCTTTTTGACTTTTTTGTTCTTTTTTCTTTTTTTCTTTTTAAATTTGAAAAAACATTCACTATTTGCAAACGAATGGCATGTAATTTTTACTTGATGAAAAGCTCTGTAGTCATTCCTGTATTGTTTTTGATGTCCCTATTCCTAATTTCACCAACTTCTTGTGCTGGGGATTGCACTTCAATTTTAGCAGCTCATTGAGAAACTGAAAGAAAATATAACAGAGTAGGACCAACTCTCTAAGATGTTATTCAAATGTGTATTCACAGGGGATAGGTATATACAATACGTCTTCTCTTATTTTATGTTAGGACCGCTTCAAGAAGATTTTCTATTTTATTTCCCTACTTTCCATCCCCACAATAAAGCCTCTTAATGCCATTAATAATGAATTGTTATCATGGCTTGGTAGTTTCTAACAAGACTGTATGTAAGATGATGTATGTTTTGGACTGCAGAACGTTAAGAGAGCAAGACTTGAAAAAGAGCAGGTAATTAAATTAAAACCTGTGCATTCTTTATGATTTTAAGTAAAGACACGTGCCAAAAAAAAAAAAAAAAAAAATAAGATCCATCAGTTCTGTACATTTTGTTAGGAGTAAGAAAGATAAGCTAATATATTTGAGGGGAATTATGTGCACTAATTGCTCAATGTGACAAAATGTAAAGATATGTATAGCTTGAATATGTTTCAAACTTCTCAGATGCTGTTCTTCTTCTTCCCATTTCCCCTCCCTTGGNCCAGCCTCTTCACTGTCCTGGCAGAGACATGCAAATGTCCTTGGTTCTGTTCAGCGCTGCTGGGTGTTATCTGCCTTGTTTTCTTTCTAGAACCAAAACACAGCTTTGTAGCAGACACTAAAAGAGAAAGTTTCAGTTAGAAACTAAGACAAATACTTATGAGATATTTCCAAAATATATGATTGTAAAAAATATGTAAAGTTTTTCAAAACTGTGTTAGTACCTTTAATTTCAGAAAGCTCTATTCCAAAAAAATGTTGACATTCCCCTCCCTCATACCTCTAACCTATCCTAAGGTTTTCAGAAATAGGCATCTATCTGAAACTGATTTATGAATTGCCAGCTCCCATAGATAGAGCATCTTCTGTGCTCTATCAGCAACTCAGCTGATTATTGACAGAAGAGCCCCAAAGATTGTTATCAGTTAGATAAAGAGCAGCTTTGGTCTATTAGATTGTAATAAATGCTTCTATTCATTTTTCCCATCCCACTTGATATTATTGTGCTTTTGTGTTCTTGTGATTTGAGGTAGTTCATGCTTTTGTAGTTTATGAATAGGTCAAATAAACTGATTAAACTATTTCTTCGCCTTTTGCTTAAATAAGATGTTCTTTCTTTGCCTCAGAAGGTGAGGGGATAGGAAGGAAAGGGTGCACCTATGCTCAGACAAGAAAGTAGTATGGGTAGACTGTAGTATCTGGGAAGGAAATATGTCACATATTGCAGTTATGTAACAGCAGTGAAGAGCAGAAGTGGGAGATATGATATTTCTTTTGTCTTGATTGTCTTATTGTTCTGGCTGTACACTAGGTGGGATTTTGTTTGTTTTTCAGTGCCTGTGTTATCATACTTCTCCTAAATAAATCCTTCTGTGAATTGTGTTTAATGTTTGTTTCTTTACCTGCTGCTACTAGCTACTTCTATTTTCTCATTTATCCATTTAGCCTTTATTGTTTGTCCTAGGAACATTTTAGAGAAAGACCAGATTATGATTCCCATTATGTGTTTCATAAATTTACAATTCAACTCTAGTTTTTCTCAATCACCTAATGTATTTATATTCAGATCCTCTAACTCTGCTATGGACATGAAAAGGTGTGAATTATGATGCAAAAGAATACTTATTCTTACAAAGTGTAAGACTAGAACTCAAGTAACGTTAAATGTAGAGGTGTGTATATGGTTATGCTGTAGGTCACAAACTAAAATTTCACGTGATTGTAAATTGGCCCAGTACAATCCTTTACTTAAAAAAATGATGAGAGAGAGTTCAGGAATCATTTATTTAAATTATTTTAAAATTACTTTACAATTCCTAATCATTGCTTTAAATTGAATATAAATTGAATGAGTTAAAATGATAAAGTATGTATTCTCTATTTTAGGTTAAAACTAAAAAATCTGTGCATACTTTCATATGAAACAGATTGTAGGTGTGCATTTTCAAAGCTAATAAGATTACGGCATTGTGTAAGTGAGGGTCCCTAAATTCTTTTTAAATCACAGCCTTTTTCTCATAGACAGAAACTTACAAAAGTATCTAAGGATTTTGAACATCCAGTCTGACATAAGTAGCAAAGAGAATAGGTCCAGCAGTCTTTTGTTACGGTGTCTTCATGCACTGGATGCTTGGAAGTTGGTCAGAGTAACTTTACTGTGGAGCAGTATGCAGTAATATTCTACTATCAAAAGTATTATTGTAATGTCCAATATTAAGAGCTGTACAAGATCTAAAAGAAGGGTCTTTAGCAGTCCTTAAACTTTTTATGATTAGTTTATAAATTAAACTTGGATTTTTTTTATCTATCAAACAATCAATTTTTGTTTTCTAATTTCTTGGTTAAGGTGTTCCAAACCAGTGTGCCCAAAGCACAGTTTTTCAGCCTTGCAGGTGATGAGAAATGCTTTTCTTTCTTTCTCTCTCTCTCTTTTTTCTTTAAATCTGTAGAATTTTCATAGAATTTCTCTCTGATGTTTCTCAGAGCTTAAAGGTCTCCCTTACCTTTCCACCCTAGGTGAGTCTTGATCATTGCCCATTTAAACATTGCTTTTGAAAAGAAGAACTGAAAAATTTTTTCACAGTTCTGAATTCCAAGTTTGTAGACGTTAAAGCCGACTGAAAAATGAAATTTCCATCCCCTAGACATTCAAGAGTTCATAAGCTTGTTTTGTGGCTATATGAGATTAAGCTGGCATCTTGGAGTTTCATTTTGATGAATCTAAAGTACCATCAACATTTTGATGTTACACTATGCAGCATTCAATTATATATAAGTAATGGCTTTTAAACAGAAAAGATGTAAGTTCCTTCTAAAAGTGTGAGTTAAGTAATACACTATCATGAAATTTTGATTTTGTCGCATTTTTGATGGTTATGATTTCTGTCAGAGAAAAATATTTGACACCTCTTACTGAAAGCAGTGTTTAAATTAGCAATGGTTACCAAAGCTTCATTTTTTTAATTTGTATGGTGAATGAGAGAGATATGAAAAGTTAAGATTCTTAAAGTTCTGACTTTGAATATATAACATTTTGAAAGCCTATGAACTACTACTGTACAGAAAAAGAAATATGTTACCTCACGCAAAATGAAACTCAGAATACTTTGAAAGTTTGAATTCTTGAGTTTGAAATATGGTAAATTCAATGGGTAACAGTTTCACCATCCATCAGAGAAGTTTTACTCAGAATAATTTCTCATGGTATGGAAAATGATGCTGAGCTTGCAGAAGAATGATTATCAGTGATGATTAAAAGAGCTCTGGGGCTGGAAAGTAGCACTTTTGGCCTCACTGTAAATCATATACCAGGATTTTTGTTACAACTTTGCAATTCTTTGCAACCTTAATTCGATGTGGAAATTGCTCTATTTGGGTAGGATAGCATTATTATCTCCATTTGACAAGTGAAAACTGTGACATAGAAAAATGAAGGAGGAAAAATTTGTCCAGGACGCATGTTTAAGAGTGACCTCTGAAAAAAACTTGAATAACAGTGGCTTAGGTTTGTGACTGCATGTCTTTAGAAGTATTTAAAAGTGCTTTAAAAGTAATATCTGAAGTGTTTGGACTCAAAATGCACAATGAGGTTAATTTTGGAAGCCATAAATCTCCCAAACCTGTCATACAATAAGAACATTCAGATTTCCTGTTTTTTCTTTTCCCTGCTGCAGTAGTGCTTCATGCATGTCTCAGCATGAGTCAGAGTACCTCTCTTCCTTGCTGTTTGACTACCAGTAAATACCAGAAACGGCAGATAATGAAACATGAGCTTCACCACTCCCTGCCTTCTCAGTTCAGACAACTTGTGAGTTCTGTGTCCAATCAAAGGTCTCTATGTGAGGCAACTTGACATTGGAGCCTACTTCATTCCTCTCTAATGAGCTCTAAGCAGGCAGTTATGCTCTATTAATACCTCTGGTCACATGCTTTACAATGTAATTCATGCATTTCAATTTTTTTGGCTCATTTTACAACAATATTTGGCTATTAAAGTGTTTCAGGGAGCTATGGAGGCCGACTGAGTGGCTGGCTTTTAGGAGTAGAAAGGTACAGGCAAGACAGGAAAGTAAAATGAAAACAAGTGCTAAACTGAGGACTTTATTTATTATCAGCAATTTTATCTGTCCCTTTCTAATATGATCCCTTATGAGTATTAAAAAAAAAGCCAAAACATGTTGACTTATGCTGTTTTTGTAGTGGGAGCTCTCAGACTCACAGTGAACATCTTCTAGCTACTGGTATTCAGTAGATGGCGGAAGCATGATTAAGGGCCAAAGAACAATATGTCTGAAGTAGATAAACCTTTATTTTCATCCTTTTTCTCCTTGGGGGGAAGGGAATTAATCAAAGCTAATTAAACTTCCTTTAAGTGGGTGATCCCTGAGCTGTTCCCTGAGTTTGAAATATTTAAGTTCCATTTAAACTGTATAATTCCACAACTGACATTTGGATTTGGATAAAACTGATTCCAAAGGTTGTCCTACAGGTGCTTGTCAAGTCCTCAGATGGTAGAAGTAAGGGAATCATGTCACATTACCTCAAATTGTTCTGTTTTTGTCTGCCGGCCTGAGACAACGTCAAAGAATAAAGGCCTGATTTTCAGTTAAAAACAAGATATAATAAATCTCTCAATACAGTTGCCTAAACTTGGACCAAGTGTATAAAGGAGACTTTTCTCACAGCCGTGGCAATGAAGACAATGATATTACATTGCTCCCTTGCTGGGATCAAATTCTGAAACATATCAAGCAACTAATATTCCAAGATAATTTAATACACTTTGGAATTTTTCACTCAGATGTTCTCCATATCTGAAGATTTTGACCAGTATTGTACTATGGTTGTGTTTGATAGTCAATAGATTTTACCTAATCACTGAATTGTGAAGGTATTATTTCTTATGGTGGGCTTTTAAAGTATACAGTTCTATGACTGTTGTCTCTGTGAACTATTATTTGCAGAATATCTTCAGTGTATTTTCAGTGTTGAGGATATATGGTGCTGGTTTTGATTTTTTTAATTTCCTTTTGCTTTTTTCTCTGGGCTTCTGACCACTCACTTTCACTTTGGAGAAGCATTGCATTGATACATGCAAATTAATTTTCACTGACTACTCCTTGTGTATGTGTATAAATACAATTGTATTGGCAGCTCTTGAGTATGCCTCGGAAAAATGTATAAAGCTGGAGATGGGCAGAAGTACTTGTGTGCCTAGAGATGGAAGATCGAGATGGACTTTTAGAAAGGGGTTGAATTAATTCATATCTATTTTTTGAGAGGTTTAAAGGGAGCAAGACAAGTAGTCTGTTGGGAGATTAGTTATATATAACACCTTCAAATTATATTTTGCTATGTGTAACTGAATGTGACTATGACTATTGTCCCTTTGTCAGGACATGGACAACATGATGGAAAATGCTAGTGAAGGGTGTTCTTTTTTAACACAACTTTGAAAAGGCAGGGTTCTGCAGTGGAATGTGCAGTACTTTAATTAAAAAAGTAGGAAAACTGCTCCAATTAGATGTTGGTATGAGGAATGAGGAAGCTGCGTGCTCTTATTAGAAAAAAAGAACGAGCAACGAAACAAACAGCAACTTATATCTTATACCTTCTCATTCAGTTAACAAGAAACATCTCTTGAGAGGTCTTTCTTATTTTATACTATTCAGGTGCTAAATTATCCTTTCTATGTTGAAATTACTAGTAGAAATGAACAAAGAACTAGTTTCTCTTTGGTGATAATCTTAAATTGAACTGTCCCTCCCACCAAAACTTACTGCTTTCATCTTCATTCATCTCCCAAACCCAAATATTTTTGTGAGTGACAAAGCAATTCAAATAAAAATTCCTGTGGCATTCAGACAGATATCTACTATCTACACATGCACATTGAAGATTTTATTCGGGTGAACTTTCTGCTCTCTTGTAATAAGAATTCAGTTCACAGTATGATCTTTTTCACTATGATGCTAATATCCCTTTTTATCAACCAATCTATCTAGATTCACAAATTCGGCAGTAACTTCACATCATCATAATATCTGCTTTGTTTGGTTGTTTATTAAGAAATGACTGGCAGTAGACAAAAGGATAGATGTGTGCACATGCAGACAACAGGACTGTGAATTTGTCTTCTTATGCACTAGATAGCAAACATTTGATCAGAATTAGCAATCCTTTTATGACTTCTCCTGTCCCTTACACAAGTAAACAGCTGGTTGATGGTGCAGATTGTTACAACTCTAAGTCTGTGCATGTGCAAATTAGATTTATGGGATATGTATTATATTATCTGTTTTAAGGGATAAATCAGAAAAGCTGTTGATTCCTATAACTGGAAAAAGAACGCAGCTCTCGTCCTACAAACTCAATTTTATGCATGCAAGAAGGCTGCTTACTTTCATGAGGACATTCATTGGGTACATTTGTGTCGAGAGACCGGGCTTCTGAGAACAAACGGGATGAGCTCATAGAGTTTGCAGGTAAGTTCCAGTTTATTGCGTTTCGGCAATACACTATATAACCCTTAGAAGTGCAAGCATTAGCAATCACGTGCGAAAGCATTTACCTAATTGGCTGTGTTGCCTCAAGCAGTTCCGTGATTGGTGATCACGCGCAGAGCATGCGCATGTTCTGATTGGTTTGCAGTGCTTTATTTCACAAGCGATAAGTAGTCCCCGGCTACCCCCCTGAATCTCTGAACTCTAGTTACCCTCTCAACCTTCACACAGTTTTCTTCTCTAAGCCGCGCTCAGCTGTCCCTATCCCAACACATTTGCCTCTCTCTATCTCTTTCCTTAGAGGACTCAGTAGGGAATGGTTTGGCATTGAAAACAGGCCTTCCTGTGAATCAGCTACTTGGATCATTATCCTGAAGTTAATATTTTGTATGTAAATATGGCTGTTAGGAGGAGAATGAATATACAAATTAATGAAGCCTGTTATAGGAGTGTTTTGAATGAGCATTAGTTAATCCAGCAAATGGCTGTAAACTGTATTTTTAATCTCTCAAAGGAACTGCAGGTAATTCTTTTCTATCTTGCTTTCTCTGTCTTCCTACTTTCCCACACTCCTGACGACTGTTTAGAGGACAATTTGGCTCTTAATGCCCAGTTGAGATAGTATAGAATAAAACAAGCTGGTGTACTCCAAGAGTGATTAACAGCCTGTATGACCCTACTGTAATAAATTGTGGTGCATCAATCAGCCCCAAATCTAATCTAATTTTAACAGAAATAGATCATGGTGAGATGTACTGCATATGGGCTAAGCCAAGTGGGAGGAATGCATTTATCTATGTTTTCCATACAGATTCCTCAGTATAAGTCTACTATTAGTTCTGTATAGTCAAGGAGTTCACTTGAAAAACGTGCATATTTATATGTACATATACATATACATATTAGATTATATATTTATATACTTTAAATTATATATTGCTATTAGAAAATGTTGATGCTTTCAGCCTAACTTTAAAATGAGTTTCTCTTTCAAAAATTATTTCACAAATGCCTTAACAGATTGACTACGTTTCTATTTCTCAATAGATTGAGTATGTTTGCATGTGTGCGTTTTCTTTGTGTTAAGAGCTGTATTCTTTGGCATTACTTTTTTCTTTATCCATAGACAAGGGATGTTGAAGTACAACAGTTGCATTTGAAAAATGAGTAGATATTATAGTTTAAGATGTTATTAAACATATTCAGGTATTCCTTAGTTTAGTGCCTGTTTCCATATCTGAATTGGTGTGATGAACACTTTATCAGGAAAAATACTAACAGTTTTTACTTGACTGTGTCCGTAACTATCTTTGCTACAGTGGTTCTGTGGAGGTCAAATTGTAGCACACTGACACATTTCACATTTTGTTACTCAGAAATCTCACTGGAAGTCTTATTATTGATATGAGCTAGCTTTGGCTGCTTGAATGCTTTTCCTGGTTGAATGAGTAAGTTGGCAGAAAAAAACAATTCATTTTTGTGCCTGATAAGTATAGAACATATCAGATGATGTATTTCCAGAAAAGAGTAGAAATACTGTGTAAAAATCTGACTAGTCATGTTTGAGAATGGTAAGTGTAAATTATTATAGGTGCTAAGCTGAGCAGGAAAATGTGTTACTGTGGAAGGAGATGAGAAAAGCCTGGTTTACATTTGGCAGGTCAAAGATGGAGAAGATATATGTCAAATTCTCTAAATTGATTTGTGCACCAAATATTGAGGAAGAAAAGTGCCTTAAACAAAAGGACAAGCAAGAGGCAAATGGGCATAAGTTGAGCACTAATACATTTTAAATGGGAATGGAGAAGTTTTCTAATGAGGAAAGAAATATGCTCATGACATAAAAATAATATTTGTGGAAACATGAGTGAAGCATCTGACAAGATTTCTAAAATTTCTGTCAGATAGTCTCTGGTCTCTTTCTTTTGAGTCTGTGATTCTAAACTTCACTGAAGAGCACCTATGTGTTTCTCCTGAACCAGATACCAGCCTCTTAGAGACTTTGAGGTGCTAAAAATACTACTGTGGGCAAAATTTCAGTGGTACATCCAATTCCAGTAGTGAATCAAGCACATATATACATGTGTATATACATATTTGTAATAATTTATGTACAACATCTGGAATCAAATCTAACAACAAACCACAAATAACATAAAAAAAATGTAAAGGAGTAAAATGACATAGGTAGAATATTCAACTGAATGAATATCCATTCATACAATACATTTTGTTGTTGGGCGAGAGACTGAGATTACGAAGCCACAAATAAAAATTTCAAGGAGACCTGCTTCATTGCTTAGGGAGTGTTTAATCACTTGTTAGCAAAACAACAAATTTACAGCCTGGATTTATCCAAATACTGATGTGACATCCTGAAAATTAAATTTATCTTAGATGAGATACATGGCACAGACTAAAAATGGACTCTTCTTAAATGTAGTATTCCAGTCATTTTAAAATGATAGAATATTTTATCTTGGGGAAACAGAGGGATATGCTGTGGAGATATATATGGGAATTAGTACTTCATAAACTACTTTGTCAACGGAGCAAAACATACACAAAAAATATTGAGGATATTTAAGGAAAAATAGGATTTCTCATTCAAAATATTAGCAAGTTCTGTCACTCAGAAAAATAGCACATGCATACGTATGCATGCATGAAGCAATATGTATTGCTGTTGATACTGAGCATTTGGCATTCTATGGCTAGTTCTAGTTATAGCGCTGCATAGCAGTGATAATGGATGAGAGAGCACTGGCACAGTTTGTCCAGAGAGGTTGTGGAGTGTCTGTCCTTGGAGATCTTCAGAAACTGCCTGGGCATAGTCCTGGACAACTTGCTCTGGATGGCACTCCTTGAGCAGGGGATTGGACCAGAAGACATCCAGGTATCCTTTCCAACCACAACCATTCTGTGATTCTGTAATTCTATGATAACAACTGATAACAACTTCAAGTGCTACTGAGTTCTTGAATATTCCTAAGAAAAATATTCTGTCACAAGTCCTTTCATTTAACAAAAAGAATAAAGGCAAAAGTTAAAAAAAAAAAAAAAAAGCGCAGCATCTTACAATGTTATACTTTTCTGTTATACTTTTCCTTTCGAAAACTTAATTTTGGTATAGTCTACCAATTGCAACCATTTACTTTATGCTAGTATCAGATTAAAAGACTTGAAACCTTGGATCAGTGAGAAGTTGGTTTTATTTTAAATTAAACCAACTGCCTTTTATATTTCATTCTCCTGTGTTACCTTAGGCTTTCTCCTTTTCCCTTTGGTTTTCAGATTCTCCTTTTTTTATTGACTAGAGACTGCTGTTTTCTCCTATGATTTTTATTTTTAGTGATCCTGTCATGCAGCCTGGTGTCATACAGCAGAACTCAAAGGCCTCTTTGGCTTCTCACTGTTTATGGAATAAGATGATTGATTCATAGTCTGCATACTAACTGCAGATGTTAGTTTCTTCCACATGAGGCATGAGTTGGACCATGACCAGCAAAGTGATTGGGTGGATGCATTGCTCAAAATAGCCCTCGGCTATTGTGTTGTTATGTTTCCCACTAATCCACTTTGTGCCAGGTGTGACTGTCATGACCAGTCACATCCGTCATGACTGCCATTGATGTTTATCTGCTTAAACTGGATACAGACATCACAACTGCCACTGGTGGTTGTTGCTTGAGCAGGGTTATATGAAATTAAAGACAGACTGGGGAGAGGGGAGAATGTCACCACACCTGACAGTTTCTCTTTTGCTCCTGATAGGTCTTGATAGCTTCTCTTTAGCACAATTTCCCATTTTTTTCTTTTCCATTTGTTTGTTTGTTTGTTTGATTCATGATATCTTAACAAAGTAACAACGTTGACTGCTGTTTTCCAAGGGAATAATTTTATTCAGTGAAAATTCCAGTTATATCCAACCTGAAAGCTTTGTGACTGAGGCAGAATTCGGTGATTATTTTCAGATCTTTAACTTAAAAAGCAGTTCCACAAAAACTTTTGCTGAAATATGTCCAAAATGTTTTAGTCTGGATTCATGAGGGGACATAGCAATATTTGTAAAATCACTCTGGAGGAGGTACCTGATCATTTTTAGAAGCTTGTGTCAATTACAAAGTTTACTAAGCAGTCTTTCAAGCCAAAGAATAGCATGATAAAAAATGGACAAGCAAAAATTTCAATAGATTTTCCCTGGTCTTTCCTGCTGAGGATGTTCCATATCAATAATTATATTGTATTCTCCAGGACATAATGCGAGAGTGATTATTTTAGGTAGATGCCCTGAAGTGAAACAGTTTCATAAGGAAATTGAAAGAAGTCTGTAGCAGGATAGTTTACATTTAAAAGTTTGGGGAAATATTCTGAAGGTGCACAGAGGGTATTTGCAGTTTGCTCTGAAGAGGAATCACCTAACCAGGTGCTCACAACGTAGAAAGAGCAAGGTAACACTCTTCTTTGGAAGTTTTGGGTACAGCTCCTGAGTTTACAGGTGTGCTGCTTTGCTCACCTTGCCCTTTGCTTTAACCAAAACAGCATAAGCATAATGAAATAATTTTGCTTTGAACTTAATAGAATATGTGGTTTCTGACACAGAGTAAATCACTCTTTTGGCTTTGCCTGAAACGATTTTTCGGTATTTTGGGCACTGTATTGAACAAATCAGTCATCCATTGACTCCTAGTCTAGACCAAAGAGATCAGACCAACAATTTTCTTTACCTGATTCTTCAAGAAATGTGTCAGCAGCAGCTCTGTTGCCTTCATTAAAGCTTTTCCCATGTATACATCAAACTCTGGTGTCTGAAAAGAAAGTTAATCTCCTTTAACAACAGCAGTTGGCTAGCAATTGACTTTTAAATCTTTACCTGAGTCTTATATCTTGGCTGAGAGATGCAAGTGTGCATCCAGTAAATCTAGTCAGAGAATTTGTTTATTTAACTTCTGATTTTTCAGAGAGAACAAGTTTGGAAAGCTTGATATTATTATCAAACTTAATAATGATAATAATGATGTGATATTCTCCTCTATGGATATACATAACCACCTTCTATAAAGTGAAAATGCTGTTAAAGTCTTTTTCTCCCATTGAAAGAAGAAGAAAAAATAGATTTATTCAAACAACTTGGAGGAGGCTGGATTTTTTAGCTAGGTTATTGATGGCATAAGCCGTAAACTATCAAGCTATGTTCATGGGTCAGTGAGCACTTCATGACTGAGGATGTATGAAAGTCCGCTGAGAGAGCACATCACTCCCTGTTCTTGTTCTAATGTCGTTCAGTAGTTTTTGAGAAGTGGAATTTCTATTTCCCATACCATCCTTTTCTATTATTTTTAACACCAGCCTTCTGAAAATCTTTGCCCTCCCTTCTTTGTCCTTTATTCTTTTTCATTTGCAGGAATAGGTGAGTGTGTGGATGGAAAAATACCAATCACACGACAGATTTTGGTATAAACAGTAGTTTAGATAGTGAGCTGTTCTCACCGTCTTCTGCTCTTGTCTTCAATTCAGGCAACATTTTAAATATTTCATATCTTCTGTATTTTTAAATAAAAAAGAGAAGGATAGACTTGAACACAAGCTGAGAGACTGTAGATTAAAAGAGATTAATTACAGCTATAGTTTAGCCAGAGATTTTGTACTGAAAAATACTTCTTTATCCCAAAGTCCTGCAAATAATGTTTGAGATCTTGCTTTGTTGTTGAGTGCTTTAATAGTAGTGTATTCTGCAGACAACTGTATGCATATTATATGAGTCATGGAATTGTGTGAGCCACCGTCTCCCCTACCAAGGCTCAAGGAATTTCTCACAGTACTCTGACAAAAGACTTTTGTTTGTTTAATCAGGTTGATTGAAATAACCACCTATAGTTTGATATATTTAATTTGTTAACCAGAATGTTAGATCATATTTGGATTTACTTATGTCTAATGGCATGCTGCTAATTCACACTGGAAAAGGCTTGATTCTACTGGCCACAAAACACTTGAATTGTGGTTTTTTACGTTTTGAGCTGTATTGTTTTAACATCTATAGAAAATGTGCTTTTCCTTCTCTGTTGTTCTATAATACATCCCTGAACTATACAGGGTCTTTGGGATTATGTTAATTATATTTATAAAAGTCAAAGTTGCCAGTGTTCTCAAGAGNGCGGCCATCCAGCCAGTTCCTTATCCAGCGAGTGGTTCGTCCATCAAACCCATATTTATCCAGTTTATCAACCAGGATGCTGTGCGGGACAGTGTCAAACGCCTTGCACAAGTCCAGGTAGATGACATCGGTTGCTCTCCCTTGATCCGCTGTTGCTGTGACTCCATCATAGAAGGCTACCAGGTTTGTCAGGCACGATTTGCCCTTGGTGAAGCCATGTTGGTTGCCGCCAATCACCTCCTCTCGATTTTCCATGTGCCTTAGTAGAGCCTTCAGGAGGATCTGCTCCATGATCTTGCCAGGCACAGAGGTGAGACTGACCGGCCTGTAGTTTCCAGGGTTTTCCAGTTTACGTTGTCAGCATAGTGATGGAATTTTATTCAGATATACATCAGCCAAAAAAGCAATGTGTGATTCATGTTTAAACACTTATTCTCAGATGAGCAAAACACTAAACACTCACCATTTTTGGTGTTAATTGTAAAAAGCTGACATACTTGTCAATGCTTTTAGTGAAGAAACGAAACATTTAGTAAGTGGCTGACGCCTTAAATCTGATCAATTCAGTTGTATGTGGCTGTTTTGACACCATTAAAAACTTGCACATTGAAGATATTAAAGCCAGTGTAAGACTCATTTTCCATGTTAGAATCCTGTTAAATGTTAAGTGTTTGCTCGGTCATAGTAGCTTAGTTAGACTCTGCTTTACAAAAGAACCACGAAAGGTTCTGTTTAGAACATTTCATGAAGTACAACTAATTGAAAAATATTAGACAGATGTAATTATTCTTAAATTGATTACTTATCATCCAACACATGCACAATTTTTTGATAGACAGGATTGTGCTTCATGACGGCTAGGTCTAGGCATATGTAGAATTATAAAATTTTTAGCCCAAGTGATTATTTCAATTCCAAATAGTAAAGTCTCTAAATAAAATATATATGAAATCTTTTATAGAATTAAAAAAAAAACATTCTGAACATCAGTATCATCTTCTAATTGATGCCTCTGGTACCATCTGATCCTACATAAACTGAGATAACTTAAAAAATGCTCAGACAGCTGCTTTGTCATCATATAATTGACAGAGTTTCTGCTGAAACATCTGTTGCCATGTTGCTAAGTTTCCCTCTTTAATTATTTATGTTCGGTCTCTGTTCACAGACAGATATTGTCAGATTATGAAAGCACAGAAGTAGTGTACTAAATAATTAGTAAGATAATACAGTTTTATATTTTCAGTTAATCGTGGATGCCTTTATCCATTACATTCATTTTTCTCTTTTCATTCAAGTTCCTCACTTACCCTCATATCATTCCCATTCTTCATATTTTTCTCTGTATCATTGTAGTCCCAGATTTTGCCTTACCAATCTGGTGGCCTTCTGTGACAGAGTGACACCACATTCTTGTCTCTAAATTGGAAAGACATGGATTTGAAGGATATCCACTATTCAGTGGATAAGGAATTGGTTGGATGGTATCAGAGTTGTGGTCAACAGGTCTATGTTCAGGTGGAGGCCAGTGATGAGTGGTGTCTCCCAGCAGTCTGTCTTGGGACCAGTGCTCTTTAACATCTGTATCAATGACTTAGATAGTGGGATTGAGTGCACCCCCAGCAAGTTTGCTCATTGCCAGGGCTTTAATCTAGGTTTGAAGGTGGAGACAGGTAATAGTGAGCCTGTAAGGTTTGGACAGCATAGATAGGTTACAGGGATGGGGTACTAGTGAGGATCCTCAACCTTTTGTCCTTAGATGTCCTGGCAGCACTGTGTCACACTTGGAATCTTATGATGTTGAGCTAGGGACCACTGCGGCAATAGGAGAAGGCAACAGGGAAACTCCAGGGAAAAGCATCAAAGGAATAAAGGAATTATCCTCCAAGAAGGTAACAAGACCAGCTACCCAGATGATGTGCCTCTACACCAACCCACACAGCTTAGGAAACAAAGAGAAGGTGTTGGAAGTCGCTGTGCTACTAGAAAACCATGATGTAGTTGCTGTCACTGAAACATGGTGGGATGATTCCCATGACTAGAGTGTGTCTATTGGTGGCTACGAGCTGTTCAGAAGATGCAGGTGAGGAAGGAGGGGAGGAGGTGTTGCCGTCTACATCAAGAAAGGAAGTGCTGTCCCTGAAGAATGACCACAAACGATTTGAAAGCCTATAGGTAAGAGAGAGGCAACAAAGGGAGCCTTGTGTTTGGTATCTACTACAGGCTGCCTGACCAAGCAGAGGATAACTTCTTGAGCCAAGTAGTAGACAGCCCCACCAGAGAGGATGTGATACTGGACCTGTTGCTCACCAACACAAGTGAACTAACTGGTGACATCAGGGTTGGAAGCTGCCTGGGTTGTAGTGACCATGCTACGGTGGAGTTTACACTCCTGAGGGATATGAAACAAAGAGTAAAATCAGGATGCTAAATTGTAGGAAAACCAACTTCCGGTTCTTCAAAGAGTTAGTCAACAAAACCCCTGGGGCAACTATCCTCGTGGACAAGGGAATAGAGCAGAGCTGACAGATCTTTAGGAAAGCTTCCCTTAGTGCACAAGATCTCCCTGTCCCCAGGTGTAGGAAGTCAGGAAAGGAAGGCAAGAGACCAGCATGGCTGAACTGTGACCTGCTGGTCATACTGGAGAGAAAGAAGAAAATGTATAGACAGTGGAAGCAGGGACAAGTACCATAGGAATAGTATAATGGTGTTGCTAGGCTGTGTAAGGACAGGGTCAGGAAGGCAAAGGCCTAAATGAAACTGGACTTGGCAAGGGGTGCAGAGAACAAGAGAGGCTTCTACTGGTACATAAACCAGAAAAGGAAAGTCCAAGAGGGCGTACTTCCCCTAGTGAGAAATACAGTAGGCTGGCTGGTAACAATGGACAAAGAGAAGGCTGAGGTATACAACAATATTTTTGCTTCAGTCTCTGGTGACTGCTCTTCACATGGCCTTTGAATGAATGGTTCAGAAGGTGGGAGCTGGTAGAGAAGTGTCGCTCCCACTGCAAGTGAAGATCAGATTTCCGATCTCCTGAGGAACCTGAACACCCTCAAGTCTATGGGCCCCAATGAATTGTATCCCAGAGTCCTGAAGGAATTGGCTGATGTAGTCCCCAAGCCAGTCTTGATGATATTTGAAGTCATACCTGTCAGATGAAGTCCCTGGTAGCTGGAAAAAGTGCTATGTCAAACTCATTTTAAGAAGGGCAGAAAGAATGACCCAGGGAACCACTGACTGTCAGCTTCACCTCTGTGACAGGAAAGATCATGGAGCAGATCATCCTTGAAACTATGCTAAGGCACATGGAAGAGGGAGAGGCAATATGGGATAACCAGCATGGCTTCACCAAGAGCAAGTCCTACCTGACTAGACTAGTAGCCTTCTATGATGTTGTTACAGCATCAATGGACAAGGGAAGAGACACCGATGTCATCTGTCTGGACTTCAGTGAGGCCTCAGACATGGTCCTCCACAGCAGCCTTCTCTCCAAATTGGAAAGACATGGATTTGATGAGTAGACTGTTAGATGGATGAGAAACAGATTGTGAAATTGTACCCTGAGAGTGATGGTCAATGTCTCAATGTTTGGATGGAGATCAGTGATATGTGGTGTCCCTCAGGGGTCAGTGCGGGGACCAATGCTCTTCAATGTCTTCATCAATGACATAGACAGTGAGATCGAGTACAACCTCAGCAAGTTTATGGATGACACCAACTTGTGTGGTGCAGTCAATATGCCTGAATGATGATATGCCATCCAGAGAGACCTAGACAGGCTTGAGCAGTGGGCCCAGGAGAACGTCATGAAGTTCAACAAGGCCAAGTGCAAGGTCTTGCAGCTGGGTTGCAGTAACCCCCACTATGAATACAAATAGGGCAATGAAAGGGTGGAGCACAGGCCTGCCAAAAAGGACTTGGGGGTACTGGTGAATGGCAAACTGGACATGAGCCAGCAGTGTGCCCTCACAGCCCAGAATGCCAACCATATCCTGGGCTGCATCAAAAGAAGAGTGGCCAGCAGGTTGAGGGAGGTGATCCTACCCCTCTACTCTGCACTGGTGAGACCTCATCTGGAGTGCTGCATCCAGATGTGAAGTTCTCAGTACAGGAGAGACATGGACCTGTTGGAACACGTCCAGATGAGGGCCACAAAAATGATCCAAGGGATGGAACACCTCCCCTGCAGGGACAGGCTGGGAGAGCTGGGGCTGTTCAGCCTGGATAGAAGGCTCCAGGTAGACCTGACAGTGACCTTTCAGTATCTAAAGGGGGGACTATAAGAAAGAAGAAGACAGACAATTTATCATGGTCTGTTGTGGTAGGACAAGGGGAAATGGTTTCAAACTAAAAGAGGATAGATTTAGATTGGATATAAAAAAACGTTTTTTACAATAAGGGTAATGAAACACTGTAACAAGTGCTCAAGTGCTTGCAAGGTGCCCTCATTCTGTGTGACTTTACTTGCAGCGGCAGGGAAATGTATCTTGCTCTTTGGTGACAGAAATTTAGCAGTTTGAGGACTATCAAGACGGCATTCTTCCAGCATCTTTGGTACTTATCTGTCTCATCTGAGTAGCTGTGCTAGTGGTTTGTGGTGCTACTGCTATATGAAGCAGTAATTATTTATTGATTTTATTTCACTGCAGAGAGACTTCTACCTTAATTCTGTGAGATGAAAAAGGAATCTTTAAAGCAGAATGTCAGAGAAAATATCCAAATATTCTAGCACATTTGGATATTTTGGATATCCAGATGTCCTTCTAGCAGTGGACAAAAGCTGAGGTCCAACAAGTTAAGCATGAGCCAGGAATGTGCCCTGGTGGCCAAGAAGGCCAATGGTATTCTGGGATGCATTAGGCAGAACGTTGCTAGAAGATTGAGATAGATGATCCTCCCCTTCTACTCTGCCCTGGTGAGGCCACATGTAGAGTACTGTGTCCAGTTCTGGGTTCCTGTGTACAAGAGAGACATGGAACTTCTGGAGAGAGTCTGGCAAGGAGCTATGAAGATTATTGGCAGACTGAAGCATCTCTCTTATGAGGAAAGGTTGAGAAAGCAGGACCTGTTTGGCTGGGAAAAGACTGAGAGTGGATCTTATCAAAGTATACAAACATCTTAAGGGAGGTTTTCAAAAGGATGAGGGCCAGGTTCTTTAAAGTGGCATCAGAGACGAGATAAGAGGCATTGGGCAAAAACTGAAACACAGGAGGTTCCATCTGAATATGAGGAAAAACTTCTTTACTGTGAGCATGACAGAACATTGGAACAGGTTGTCCAGAAAGACTGTAGAGTCTCTTTCTCTGGAGGTATTCAAAACTTCCCTGGATGTGATCTCTTGCAACATGCTATAGGTGACCCTCCCTGAATAGTGGTGTTGGAGTAGGTGAAGTTGCTTCCAACCTCAACCATTCTGTAAGTCTGTGTGACATGCTGTGCGACACAGGATTCAAAGATGATCAAGGAAATCGATATGGAAATCATTTAAATAACTCTGTTTTGTGGTCTGCTAGAAAGAAAGCTGACACACAGTGAGCCTCTTTTAGTGAAATCACTGTACTGAGAAAGCAACATGACCAAAGAAATTCCAAGTGGAAATGTCACTGAGTGTTTTTCTGAAAAGTTTCACAAGACTATTCTGTGGAAGGACTACTACTTGATGTCAGCAAACTCCCTAACTCTAATTATTTATGTTTTGTTCAGCAAGGAACAAGGAAACAGGAGTACTGATGCAGAGGAATAGGCATCAGTGTTAAGTCTGTTCATGATCAGCCAAGATATCATCATTATCAGGTGTTTATATTGTTACAGGTGCTACTCTTTTTAGCACTGAAAGAGAGTAATTTTTTTTGCCTTTGAGAGGAGATACTGTCTTGCATTCTCACTGCATTATAGAGGACAGTGAAGGCACAATAAAATACCATATAGTGCGGATACAGAGATTTGCTTGGTCAAGCCTTGCTTGTTAATGTGCACTGGAAGGGACTTAACTCTCAGCATCACATCAGGAGGGTTCTTCAGAGGTACATTTAAAATGTCTCTTAAATCACTGCAGATGGCTGCAGTCTGGCCTACAACAGTGCTTACTGCTGGGGAGATTGGAAAGCATTAAATTGCAGAGGGTTAGTATTTACTTCCTGGGAATGCACCCTGAGAATTGCCTGTAATCACTAGAAGCAATTCAAAGGAAGCACCTTTTTTTAGGGCAGGAGATAAAGAGGAAAAGGATGTTAAGAGATTTCTATACATCAGGCTATTTTGGAGATAGAAAGAGAGGAGCCATGTAAATATCTTTTCTCCTTCATCTTTAATCTCAGTATCACATAATGTGAAAAAAATTGACTTCTACTTTCATTAGCTTAGCTTTCTTACAAGCGTGTTTCTTCAGGTACAGAACAAAAGCAATGCCTATATTTTCTTGGAGCAGAAAAACACGAGGTACAGTGTACCTTTATATGTGAAGCAACCCAGGTTGAGCCCTAACCTCATTTTACCTCTAAGCAATGCTTCATACCTCTCCTCCCTCTGTTGTGGCACACTTAGCTGCACTAACTTTCAGTGCATGAGGACAGGATCCCTCTGGATAAGAGGTTTGTGAAGCTGGCCTGGGAAGCAAGGGTAGCACCAGAATATAAAGCACTAAAGAATGCAGGACTAAAAACTCCAAGCTGCTTCCTCAGGGTCATTACGGATTCTCCCAAATGAGCTGTTCTTAAATTTTTTTTTCATGTGTATGAGAACCCCCTTTTTTTAGAAATACCTGGCTAAATGAAACATTTTGAAATGGTTACAATAATTCATTTTGATTCTGGCAAAACTTCTCTGAATTTCTTTTGTGAAGAATGTAATTATTCCTTCATCCTGAATTTGTTTTTTTCTTTTTGACACTGTAGATGTTTTATTTTATGTTATTTTCAAATCACAATGCAAACGAGACTTTGAAAATCTTTGTGAAAGGAATATTACTGTTCTTTATCTAGGTGTACAAATAGTGTTTTAGTAGTTTGCATAGTCTTCTTTTAGGGACCATTCTTTCTTCCATTTACTGTCTGTGCACTGTTGTTAATGCTAAAGATTGAAAATATTTTGTTTTTCTTCTTTGAAATATCCGTTCGACTGAAAATATTTAACTACAAGAGGTATTTTACTGGCACCCCAAGATCTTCAGCTTCATAAGTAGAAAAATAGAAAACAAAAATATAATAAAACCTCTCACTTGTTTATACTTAATGACTCACTTAAATAGCAGTCATGCTGATTTTGCCCTAATTATTATATGTTAACCATCTTTGGCCAAAGGAACCAACTGTGAATTCAATAAAACATCTTGCCATGCTGACTGGGAAGAGCATTTGTTTAAGTTTATGTGAGAAGTTAAAATGTTTTGGATGCTTTATTTTCATTCTTCCCTCTGCCTTTCATAAAGGAGTTTTGAAACCATACAGAGTCTACCAATTACTAAGTAATGCGGCAGTTCTGTTAACACTCACTCAATTACTGCACCTTAATTAGAAATAAATTAGCACTCTGATAAAGACAGATCTAGTTTAAATTCACCATTTTGGGCGTATGTGGCAAAAATATGGATTTTTTGGATCAGATCTTAGCCATGGTGTCAGTACTTTCCTTTTTTTATAAGTAACATCTCTTTGCAAGAACTCCTGTTGTTTCATTTGCTTGTTTTATGGTAGCTTCACAGTGATGGACCGAAGTCATAGAGGATGGTGGATTAATAACTTTAGGTCTTGATACTATATAATTTTTAGCCATTTTCTTGAGCAACCAATTTGAAGGAGACATTCTTCTAAGCCTTGTATAGTATTACAGTTCCTCTCCTTGCTTATTGGTATTCCCACACATCTTAATGTCATCAGGTATCATGTTCCTACTGTTTGGACTAACATCATTAATGCAAGTATGGAGCAAAATCTGTCCAAGGACTGATTCTTTTAGTACTCCATCAATTACTTTGTTCATTTCACTTTCATTATATGGTGTAACTCAGTTTGACTTCTGGATGTTTTCATTTCATTCTTGCCTTTTCTGACATTTTATTTGGAGCTTTCCTTGGCTATCTGTCTCATTTTCTATTCCATTTCCCTTCTTTTACTTTTGGAGTTCTGGATATTCAGGTATTGAGCCGGATGTTCAAAATCTGGGCTTAAACTCATGGGGAAGTTTGCTTCTATTTTCTTAGATTTCAAGTTTAAGATAAGTTATGCAGATTTAACTTAAAAGGAGTTAAAAGGAGTTCCTTTCCACTGAAAGGTCATACAGCCTTCTACTATCACTAACAGTTTTGTGACTTAATAGTGTAGTGCTGAGTGTGCAGGTAATCAGATTTTCAAAAAAAATTAACTGTGTTGCAGTTGTCTGTTGATCTTCACAGGAGACCTGGTGCATAACCCTTACCATGATCCATCAAAGAACTAAAGCATACAACATGCAGTAGTCCACTGGGAACATTGTGATGTTGCTGAAGCAATTGCTCACCCTTTTTTTCAACATTGTTGTTAATAGTATGTGAAACAAAGTAATTCAGTAGTTCACAGTAATTCAAAGTAATACTGTTTAAATAATTTAAACGGTGATCAGAAATATTAATTTCTTCTTCTCTCAGGTAAGGTCTTACTATCTTGTTTTAATGCAAATTTATATATGATCTTCAGATTTCTTAATGCCAGAAATTACAGTAGCCTAATTTTGTATGTGGCAGGATCTATGGATTTTTACTTAGGGAAACACCTTAGTAAAGTGGTAACTGAAGAGTTCTCCTGTTTCTGCAATAGCTTTGGAAAGATGAAGTTAGCAGTCTTCTCCATGAATGGCATGAAAGTCCAGGGCATAACCCAATGTACATTTTGCTCTAGATTTTCCTGTGATATGAGTGAAATAATAATCTTTTAAATAAAAAGTTTATAACAATGAAGTGAATCTTGCAATCTAGGCTGCTCTAGTCTGTTACATTTAGGCTCAGAGAATTTATGTGCACTGCTCAAGGAGTATGTACAAAATAACTTTCATGTGATCAAAACTGTCAATACATTCATATGTTTGAGTAACGTAAACATGGTATAGGTACCTTCATGTGCAGTGCCGGTTTCTGACAGCTGAAGATCTTGTGCAGTATATCCTCACAGTAGTTTTGTCGTTATTAAGATTCAAAGCTTGAAGATTCAGTCTTCAGTCTTAAAGGCTCTGAAGGTCAATGTCATATGAGAGAAGGCAGCTAACAATAGGTTCCTTTAAAAGTTTGTGTGCTTTTTGGTCTGTTACCAAAGGAAAGTGCGTCTCCTCTGTGACTAGCACTGTTGTTGGCAGCCTGAAGAGAAAAGGGAAAGTCTGATTTACACATTTTGCCTCAAAGAAGGTTTCTCTGGTTAAAAGTCACATCAAGCTAGCAGATAAGTGTGCCAAAGCCTCCCCTGCCATGACTTGCACTGTAGTTACTTTGCAGTGAGAACAGATGAGTTCAGTCTGCAGGTCATTTCATCTTGTGCTAAAGAAAAGATCTCCAGCTTTAGGTAGCGGTCTTTAAGATCTCTGTACCAGTGTTGCTCTGCCTCCATGTTTCTCTACTCGGATATTGAAAATATAAAACCAGTTTGTTCTGTCTTACAAATTCTTTTTCGCAGTGTTGCAATGCCATAACATGTCAAGTTAATACAAATCACATTGAAGATTGTCATATAGTGTGTAAAATGACAGCAATATGATACAATTGATAGAATTCATCTTGACAGGACACAAATGGACAGGTCAACTAAGAGGAGCTTTTTTTCCCCATTGTGGTATAAGCCAGCAGATAGCTAAGTTCCACACAGTCATTAGCTCACAACCCCACTCAAGTGAGATGGAGAAGAGAATTAGGAGAAAATAAAGTAGAATTTGTGGATTGAGATAAAAACTATTTACTAAGACAGCAAAGGAAGTAAAAGAAATAACAGTAATTATGTATTTATATATATATGAAAATGATACATGAAGCAATGGCTCACCACGCACTGACCAATGCCCAAGCAGGATTGAAAGTATGGTAAATATTTTGGATTACGGGAAACATGCTCTGGATTTTGTTTTAATAAGTAATGTTAACTATTCTGTTAAAGGAGTTCTTAACATAGTCTTGGCAATATATGAATTGTATTTTTTTTATGCTGTCAATCTTATCTAATAAAATGAGTCAGTTTCTGTGCTTAAGAAGCTGGCTTGAGATTGGCTAACAATCCTTCTGCACCAAGCAACTCTTGTCTCTGTTTCTTCTGGAAGAAATAAATGCTGTTTTGTTGTCTAATTATCAATGAAAAGTGCTTGTGCTTTTGGTCTGTTACCAAAAGGAAATGTATCTCCCCTGTGACTTGCACTGTTGGCACTTCCAAGGGAAAAGAGAAAGTATCTTTTATGCTTTACTCTTTGAAGAAGGTCTTCCTAAATAAGTGTTTTGTCAAGCTAGCAGTGAAGTGTGCTGAAGTCTTTTCTGCCGTGACTTGCCCTGCCTTTTAATTAACAATTACCCTAAAGTTTCTGGAAATTCTATATAAAATAGTATTCAAATAAACTTTATGAAAAAAATAAACCAAGATAAATAATACACTGGAAATTTGTAGAGCCTTCTACTGCATTTAGCTATTAGTTGTTGATTTAATCCCAAGAAAACTGTTCTTGTTGACTCACATTATTTAATAACCAACTACAGTTCTTTTTGTATGGCCTTGACTGTTTGAATTATCTTTATGATTGTTTTTTATTACTTCATTTATGTTTAAAACTGCATGCATTCTTAGTGTCCATCATAAAATACAAGCTAGAAAATCCTGAATAAAATGTAAATGCAAATGTAGAATGAATATTTCAATATTTAAAATACAGCCAGAAAATTATCTTTTCTGTGGTTTTCATTGTTGTTGTTTGTTTATTTGTTTTACAATCCTTTGCTATTTGTGAGCATTCAAGAGAATGAAGTTTTTCTTTTTTTCCAACACATGCTTGTGAAAATCAAAAGTTTTGCTGCTAGGTATAAATACATTTTAGTGAGAACATTAACCTCCGAAATGCTCTAGAGGCTTCTTATAAGTAGTCATGCAGCATTTTAACATCAGCTTCATTTCAAGCAGAAATTCAGGGGTGAAAGAGCTTATTCTCAGAGATTTGCTAAATGCAAATTTTAATGCTTTCTTGGGTTGGCAGTGTGGAAAAGCCAGGAAATGAGAAATATAGAATATCTTGCTGATACTTTCTTTGGTACTGACTTTAACTTTCTGAGCAGACAGGAAACAAATATTTTGTAACTTAAATAAGAAAAATGATTAGTGAAAAAAATACATTTAACCTCATTTTATTTATAATCCGAAGGTATACATTAATAAAACTTTCAAAATATTTCACAATTTTAATATGAATTTTCATTTTTCAATGATTAGTAGATGTTTCATATTTAGTTAGTTACTTTTATTCCTTCCAGAAACGGCAGTCATTCTCCGAGGAGTAATGCAGCTGTATTTGTTGGCAGGCCAGTTACAGAATGCAAGCAATGGTAAAGCAGTGAGTTTACAAACGTGAGGTAAATGTTGCATGAAAGCTAGGAAAAAACTTACAGAAATGCATACTGTGAGATCCATCCTGACTTTCTTCTTCAGAAAAGATATATATATACATACATATATATACATATATATATATTTAGTGAATCTCCTGATTATTCCTACCTCCTAAGCATTCTATGTTTGCCTACATGGTACATGTGAGCTAGATTCTTTTTAAAAGAAAATTGATGTGCAAGCTTCATTCTATAACTGGTTACGCATCTGTATTTTGGTTTCTTTTTTTATTTTTTTCCACATTTCTTTATATTTTTAGTACATCAGAGCTTTCTGGAGAGTGGGAAGACATAACTGTCTTACGAAAGTCAGTTTGGACATGATCCAAAGTCAACCAAAGTCCATGAGAAGCTTTGTATTGATTTCTGTAGGTACTGAATCGTGTCTCTAATTTTTTGAAGACTATTACAAGCAATCAAATTTGTATTCAGAACAACAGATGTTTGTTTGTTTGTTTGTTTGTTTTTTCCCCTGCTAAAATTACTGGATGAGAAATGGCAAATACAATAGCAGAGTTTTGTGAGGTGAATGGACTGTATGGGAAGATATACTTCACTGCAACTGCTTGCATTGTTTTTTGGGTGACACTGACTGGTTTTTAAAGGCTGATATCTTTAAATGAACTCAGTTACTTTATTGAGCTCTGAGCGTTTGTAAATACTTAACAGGGAAAGTCTTTTGGATGTATGCAATATAATGGGTATATCATAAGCATGAAAGCTGCTTTGCAAGAGGCTACCAAGAGATGATTTGGAAAAATATAGCTTGAGCTTTCTCGGTAAGAGCCCTACCTGAACATATTTGATTGTCTGTGAAAAATAAATGTGGCTTTAGGCACTAATGGGTTTGGTCCTGAAGAGTGATGCTTCAGTGGTTGAGAAATTAAGTCACTGTCTAGAAAATTTTTTTTGCTTACTGCCAGGCTTCCAAATAAACAGGATTTTGGAAACAACCTGACAGAAATTCCTGAGTGACAAGTCAGAGGATGATTAAGGGATGAAATAAGACACACAAGGCCAAACTGTTCTCCTGATTACTGATATGGAAATGTGCAAAGGAATCTCTGCAGAGTTTTGTGGACTGAAGGAAATTTGTCCTGCCTTTGTTGCCAGATGCATTCAAGCTGATTCTGCACTAAAAGCTGTGGGACTATGAGCTTAAGATCAGGACTTTAGCCTGAGGTGAGGTCTGTTCATATTTGATGCTTCAGAAGCTTGTATTTGGTTTGTTACTGTTTAAATTGTCTGTCTCTACTTAAAGTATTACAAGCACAGCTTTCTGTCTCCCTGTGATATATCTCTGTACATTTTTTTGGGGACCACCTGGAAAGACAGAATAGAATGAAAAGGGACAAAACTGAAACTCAAGCATTCCTAAATTTTAAAATAGTCTATGAAAAAAACAAACACGTGCATGTATATATGTTTTATTTGCAATTGTTTCTAACTGAATGGCAAGCTCTATCATAATATAAACACTGTATAATGGAAGAAATGCTCATATTTTCTATGAATTTCTGTTTAGAAATGATATATTGCTGGGACAGTTACAAAATGTCTATGGGTAAAGTACAACAATCAGCGGATTATCCCAACTTGATTTTAAGATCAGTTTTGCTCAAATTATTGCAAAGTCTGAATAACTGATTCCAGACTTACACTACATTAAATAAAGTAAAATCAAGTACTTAAACATTGCTACTAGTGCAGTCTGTCATTTCTTCCACACTGGTCATTTTATTTCACTAGAAAATCTGTATGGCTTGACAGATACTGTCCCTTCACAATTTATTTGGTAGAGATAGATAATGATAGGTTTCTTAAGACTGAAATGGAACAATATCCTTCAAGATTTGAACACTGCAATTATTAAGTGGTTATTTAAAGACAAAATCTTAGCCTTGTTATGTGGGTGATTTCCTATGGACTTCAGTCAATGCAATTTCAAAACTAAAAGTACATAATTGCACAATAAGGACTGGGATAAGCAGCAGTCTGGCTTTGAAAGGGTTTCTAGAGTATTGGCAATGAGGGAAATACAATTCTGTTTGCTTACGGATGTTGCTTAAGGCTTTCCAGTCCTGTATGTCTCTAGGTGAAAAGAAATAACTCAAGTAGTTGTGTATATTCAACTCTGAGTTTCCAGGTAAAAGCGGGCCTGATTGCTTTGAAGATGTGACAAGATGAGATGAAATTTGAAAATGGGAAAGAAATGCAGGGAAAAGGCAGGAAAAATGATCTTTTGGTGTTCAAGCTATCAAGGTAACTCAAAAGAATTGACTTTTAATGCTGTGCTCTGACAGTGGCTAATGGAATAGCTTACCTTAGCCACCTTTTCCCTTCATCTTCTCTATTTCCTCAATGCAATAACTGTACTGTCAGCTTTGTAAAAGAGAGAACTCCTCTGAGACTCAACTCTTTTGAGGTTAATTACTGAATACTTAGCAAGGAGATTTTGTTAAAAGGAAAAAAGCTTTGTAGACAGAGAGAGAAGTACTGGAAAGGAAAGAAAAAATTAATAAGGGAAAGATGAGTGAAAAATAAGAACCAGTTGTGAATGTAATAATATATACTGGGAAACTGAGTGGCCATGACAAAAATTTATGAAAGGAGTGAATGTGGAGGAAGTGCAAAAGTGAACATTTAGGCAATTGGCATAAGAACAGAAAAAGGAAGAAAAAGGTGCAGGAAGGGAAGACTGATGAGATGGGATCTTGTTAGTTTTCCAAACCCAAGGGTAATGAGCAGGAAACAAAATAAATAAGAAAAAGAGGAAAATCATCTAAGAAAATTGAGTGAAACTAGTGAAATTTAGAAAGCTGCACAAATCCCAAATTTTGTTGTGTTTAAACTGCCTTTGGAACGGTAAAAATAACAATATGTTATGTCTTTTATTTGATACATGAAGCCCTTCAAGGTCATTATAGTTAGACAAGACAAGCTGGCCAGGATGGGAAGGATACATGTCATTCTATCACTATTGAAATATGGGAAGTGGAGATAAATTACATATTCTTCCTTATAATACTTAATTTTATGTTTAGTTATCCTGACTTCTAGTAAATGTAAAATGCAAATAACAACACAGTCAGCTTTTGCCTTTGGAATTCATTATCTTCCACTTGATAGTGTGTTTTCTTTTAAAGAAAAATGTCTTAGATGATCTCTTGTAAAATGAAATTTGGGAAAATAAGCTCCAGTAGGGTGCTGTCACTGACTGACACGAATAGGAAACATTCTGCATTGCAAGGAAAGCCTTCGTACTTCTGGGAAAACGTAAAAAGTCAACAACCATGCAAAATGTTAATGCCAAATCTGAGCATACCACTTAATGATATGATGGAAACTTTGGCATGTTTGAAAATAGTGTTGTATAGATGACCTAGCTGTGACCACAGACTACCTAATCTTGAAATTATTTCCTGCCTACCAAAATCTAAATCACGAGATTTCTGTGTTTTGCTGCTGCTTGTTTGTTTGTTTTGGTTGAAGGATCCTCTCATTTTGTTCTTTCAACAGTGAAGAGGACACCCTTGGTTAGGAGTTCTCTGTCCTTTTTGCTACTTCTTTTTGGAGGCCTTTTGATTTGCCACTATTGAAGTTGTCTTCAGGCCAGATCAGAAGCCACTTTCTTCTTTTTCAAGATTTCTCTACTTCATCACAGGTGCCTATTTATGTGATCATTTTTTTGGATGCCTGTGCAAATATTTTTCTGTTGTTTCCTATGCATTTCTGTCCTTGTCTTCTCATGTAGCTGTTTGGAGTGTAGCCAGTTTTGTCTGCAAGTGGCCTTGATATTTCTAGAAACATGAGCTTCAAAGCTCTTTCATGAGATAACACCTCTTTCAGAAAGAGAAACTGATAGTAATGTAAAATACACGTGAAGACTGCAAAATTTTTTTCTCTGAGCTGACAAACTTTTACACTATACTTCCCTATCTTTTTTAAAATAGTGTTGGTTCTACCTTTTGTTGAGCAACTCTATGTGATATTTAAAGCATGATGATAATGTATCTGAATTTCTGGCAAATTTAGGCATACAAATCTCCACAACTATGCTTAAATCATTTTTACTTGATCAGCAGATCTCAGCATTGCTTTTAGGGCAATTTTTATCTTTCCTTATACAGTGGAAGTTGAGGTCCTTGTTTTGTATGCCTAGTGTCTGACTGACATCAATACTTGCAGAGTGTGCAATGCAGAGCATTGTGACTGAGATATGCTCTACAAAAGGACAAAAAGAATCTGGGCCAAAATCATAAAACATATTCCATTAAAAATATTTTTGGAGAAAAACCTGATTTTCATATTAACTGAAACGTTTTGAAAGCTCATTCAGTAATGAAATGTCAGTGATTCCAGTGCAGATGCAAACCATTGAAGCATAGATTTACTACCTGTGCTTATTCTTTTAGCTAACTCATTTGAATAATGCATGCAACTAATTGCTTCAATATCAGATTTAATATGAAACAAATGATACATGCATGAGTACACTTATGTGCACTAAGATCTCTCTGTCCTTGTGAGTTAAGTATGGTAGTACTAAGAAATCAATTTGTCTGCAGCTGCATGGAGCTAGATTTTAGCAAAGTTTTCAAGACTGCTTTACAGAAGATAGTGTGTTCATTGACAATAATGGATTTAGTTCTATATTTTCGTTAGCTTCTTTTCAGACAACTTACTGACATTATAATAATGACAGGGTATTATTTCATGTTTCACACTAATATTTTTAGCACCAACATTTCTAATGATTGTCTTTTGTAATCATTCTGTGAAGAGTTTTCCTGAAGTATCTGCCACATAAGTTTATAAATTTTCTTTCTTTATTGTTTTTTTTTTTTTTTTTGAGATGGATTTTCTTTCTTCTGCTGTTCAGAGTAATTCACATAAATTAAGAAATTATTTTTAACTTTCAAAAAAGCGGGTGACATTTTGGAATCCTATTGCATGTTAGCCAAATGATTTTTACTTGGTCAACAATCACAAAGAAAAATTTATTTTTCTTTGTCATTATAATATTCTTAGAAGGACAATGGAGGATTTAATTTCACCTTTTACAGGTCCCTTCAATTTATTCTTACGAACTTAAACAGGGTCATCCTAAGATCTAAATATTTTCCCTGTTTTTTCAGGGATTATTCATTATCTGAATCTTTGGTGGTGAATGTTCACCTGCTGCCTTCAGAACCAAGGCTTCATGCAGGTGTGTTTTCTAGCCCTGCTCCACTTTTGGATCTGCTATGGCAGATAAATGATTAGGACCTCTGGCAAAATGTATTAGGGTCAGGACAAAGAATTCAAGCAAAGACCCTGAACAAAAGGATAGACTCCCTATATGGGAGATCCAGCCCTTCCCAGAATAAAAGAAAACTCTCCCTAGAATGACTATGAAGCCCACTGCCAGTTTTTGGCATAGAGATTTAAGCTGTCCAAATCTCATTAGTGTTAATGGATGAAGTACATCTAAATCAATGTGCATTTTCCAAAAGCCTTTTCCTCCACTCTCTATCATTATAACAGAGAGAATCTGTGAACACTTGCTTGTTGATCAACAAGTTCCATTTTGTGAAGTCCACTTGCCTAGATGACTTTTTCCCTTACCAGCAATTATATTTGGTTCTTTCAACCACACTCAGAAGATAAGTACTCATAAATGTTGCTGAAGACCAGGCTGGGTATGAAAATATGATCAGATTTGTAGTTTCATTGATGTGTCAGTAGAGTACTTCAGAGGTTTGGAGAGGTGATGGTGGAATGCTCACTTGAATAGCATTTATTAAGAACTGTTCCAAATAGTAACTAGATGTAAGGCTTTCTGATATAATCAATAACAAATCTTTCAAAGGTAAATATTTTGAGTCGCTTTTCTAGTCATGACTTCGAAAATTAACTTGCATGTCTATGAAAACTCATGTTGGAAATAATGATAATTTTCATTCCTTTTTTTCTCGGAGGCACTTAGATCCTGCCTGTTTTATATTTACTCATTCTCCATGTGACCCAAACATAGATCTTCTCTGGATATGCTTGTACAGGAAAAATACAGATATGAAAGAAGGAGGCTTGCTTATCATAGCTTTTTCAGTTCGTATTTATGCAAAAGCATGGGTTGCTAAAAGTAAACTACTCATCTGTAGACATTTTGTGCTGTTAACTGCATAGTCTTGCTTTCTGAGAAGTGTGTCTGTCTTGTCCAACATATTCAGATTATGTATAGATTTGCAGTTCTGTCTTTATAGACTCTGTTCCCTTATGTTTTTGTTTCTTTTGGCCTACAATTCAATTTCAGGAAACATGGGGCTCTCTAGGTCCTGTGCCATACTGATTGGCCCCATGTGGATATCTAGTATAGTCCAGAGTATTTCAAATGCAAGATACCCGTGCTTTGGTATTTAGCCTGTGCCCACAGTACCCTTCTTCTGAGAATACCATGCTTCTCTTTTCCCAGCTGTAACAGGTAACTGCAGTCTTGCAGACTGCTTCTCACTGTAGCAGAAATCAGTGATGTTGAGAAGTCATCTGTGACTTTAACGTTTTGCTGTGTATTATAATAGCAATGTTTATATATAGCTAAATATTAGGTCACATTCCAAGTGAGAATCTCTGCTGTAAGAACTGATTTGAATCAGTCATAAGGCAAAGAACATTTTCCTGTTGCTGACACAATGTTGTTTGTGAGGATGACAAACTATTCACCCATAGCATAACCCTGTAAATACCTCTTAGCAACATGAATTGTCTTCCCATCCAAGGAAAAAAATCTCCATGTAGTAGATTTAGTAGTTTTTGGTGGT
Source organism: Penelope pileata (assembly GCA_013396635.1). Taxonomy (NCBI): domain Eukaryota; kingdom Metazoa; phylum Chordata; class Aves; order Galliformes; family Cracidae; genus Penelope; species Penelope pileata. The sequence continues at coordinate 279,157 of WBMW01005084.1, read as the reverse complement.
GCCTGTCATACCAAAAAATCTTCCTCATCCCTTGTTGTACACTCTTTTTCAGCCTTCTTTTATTTGTTTTCATGAGCTAGGCATCTTTTACCTCATCACATTCAACCTTGGTAGATTTGCATTAAGATCCTTTTATAATAACATTACCATGTATTTGTCTGATCTCATTTCTCTTCATCTTCCAGTAATGATGAAGGTCTAAAGATTGCTTCTGTTAAACAATATTTCTCTTCATATCTCACTGTATTTTCACATTGCTTCTTACATGCATAATGTTTTTTCTTATATAGACTAACCTTCATCTAAGCTCATTTTTAGATGTTATACATAATATTATGAAAACTGAAAAAATTCTCGTGTATATAAATCACTAACATTAAAAACTACATTAGCTGTGAATAACTGTAATTGTACTGTTTTGATTTTGGATTTGACTATATAAGTTTGCGTAAGTTTGCATTTCCTCAGTACCACCTTTGCAAGCATTTTAGAAAGGCAAAATAGGCAAAAATGGAAGAAATTGAAGACCGGCTGTCTAAATTAAACCTCTATATCTAAACATCTATCAATGTATCCTAGTTTTTAAAGCTGATGAACCATGTTTGAAGTCATTGGAAGACAAAACTATCTTAAATTCAGCCACATTTGATTTAAAGCTCTCATTTATTTAGAAAATGAATGTTTTAGGATCCCATGTTTTTTAAAAATGCTGATCTCTACCTCTTCTATAATATGTATTTATGTGGTGATAAGTTGACTTTTCAAAAGAAAAACATCAAAAGAATATTATTGGGCAATATTTTCAGTGTTTTATTTTATTTTATTTTTTCTTTCCAGAACTGATGCTTCAGAAATTTTCACTGACATTAAACAAATGAGTAAGTTTTTTAGAGTATTTTGTTATTGCTCACTCATTACATAATATTTACAACACTACTTTTCTTCTGGCTAGGCTTTTTGTATATTAAGGTGCTTGCATCATGGAGCAGCACATTTTGACACAGAATCACAGAATCACAGAATTGCAGGGGTTGGAAGGGACCTCGAGAGATCATCGAGTCCAACCCCCCTGCTAAAGCAGGTTCCCTACAGCAGGTTGCACAGCTAGGCGTCCAGGCAGGTCTTGAATACCTCCAGGGAAGGAGACTCCACAACCTCCCTGGGCAGCCTGTTCCAGTGCTCTGTCACCCGCACCATGAAGTTCTTTCGCATGTTGGTGCGGAACTTCCTGTGTTCCAGTTTAAGGCCATTGCCCCTTGTCCTATCCCCACAGACCACTGAAAAGAGGTTCCCCACCTCCATTTGCCTCCCGCAACTAAGATACTTATAAACATGGATCAGGTCCCCTCTCAGCCTTCTTTTCTCCAGGCTGAACAGACCCAGATTAGTGAGCATCTCCTCATAAGGGAGATGCTCCAGGAGGGTGTCCTTTGTGACACCCTCAAGGAACATGATATTCAATCTTTTAATATTCTCATGTTGTAATACAGCCCAGGTTTAGGCTGTCCACAGATGCCATCTGCCTTTGCAGCGCATGCCACTGGGATCTCTTCAATAAGGAACTACGACTTTTTTATTATCAAGCACTAGCCACAAGGTGTTACAACATGAGAAAGAAGCTGGATGATCCCTTTGCTGATGGTATGTGCTTGAGTTGTACAAAAGCCATGTAGATATCCCCACCTGCCTGCCTTCTGCTGCTTCCAGACTGCCCTTGATAATTCCACCTAATTTATCCATGACTATGGACTTACGTGAAATTGGTGTACATGGCTAATAAGTTTAGATTCAATGGAGCACTCAGATCAGTATTTGATAGACAATCATATGTATCCGTGTGTTCATATTTTCAGTGTCTAGATCATGTGATGGCTTTCAAGTGAATTACGTATGGTATACTTACAGGTCATAAAGTGAAGGAAAAATAATGTGGAAATCAACTTTATATTCGATTTTCAAAATTCTCTCATACTTGTATGTTCAGAAACAAAATTATCTACACATAGCTTTTCTGTTTTTGGAGAAGTTGCTGATTGAGAGAATTTTTTTTTTTTGTTTTGTTTCGATAGAAGTCAGTCTGAAAATAGTAAAATGTGGTGTTATGAAACACATTCTGTGTTTTAGGGAGCTGTTTATTCCCACAGTGTGTATAGCAATGGAACAGCAAGAAGTTTGTGGAAGCATGAAGTAAATGAATAGTAACTGCAAAAACTCAGGGGGAAGAAAATATTTTTCTTTTTCAAAATTAACAAGGACAGGATAAGTTGTCTTCTAGAAGGCATCTTGCCTCATTATTCTATATCTAGGTGAAGATGTCTCAGGCTAGACTTTACATGAACATATTTACTTGCAGAAACAATTAGTAAACCAGTGCTCATTACAATTGGATTTCTTGCACTGTTCTGATAGCTTTAAAAAAAAAAAAGATTTAAGTAAACTTTCTTGCATTCATTTATCTGCAAATCAGATGTTGCTCTTCACGGTTCTAGTTCTTATATAACCTCATGGTCTGGGATATTGTCTATTTTAAAACTGTGCTGCAAAAAGTTCTTAGGTAAAGGTAAATGTCATATTTATTTCTGGAGCTCTCCCGGCTGTAGTAGCTAAATGCTCAAAATGTTTTTAAAAGGAATTACTGTACACAATTTTCAATCTGATCAAAGGTATCAATGGAACATCAGAAGTCTCTACTTATCACCCCAAAACTTCCTTCTCTGTTTTTAATGAGTTTGATCCTTTCTGAATAGATCAGATAAAATTTTTCATCTAGTTTGGTTCAAAGAAAGATGTATGGAATCACAGGTTGGAAAGGATCCTGGATATGGTTTAGTCCACGCCGCATTCCCACTTGCTCAAAGAAGAGTCAACTAGGCCAAGTTGCTCAGGAATTTGTCAAGTCAGGTTTTGAATACCTCCAAGGATGGAGAAGCTACCATCTTTTGGGCAACCTGTTCCATTGTTCAATCATGCTTGCAGTAAAATAACACTTCTCTTACGCTTGAATGGAATTCCTTGTTTTTTTTTTTCAATTTATATTCAGTGGCTCTTCTCCTGTAAAAGGCACCACATACAAGAGTCTTACTCAGACTCTACTTCTCACCATCACCTTTTCACCTGCATTGTTAAGATCCCTCCCAAACCTTCTCTTCTCCGGACTGAACTGTCCCAGCTCTCTTAGCCTTTCCTCATAGGAGAGGTGCGCTATTCCTTTCATCATTTTCATGGCCCTTCATTGCGCTTTGTCCAGTATGTCCACGTGTCACACTGGGGAGCCCAGAAATGGACACTGCACTCCAAGTGCAGCTTCACCATTGCTGAGTGGAGGGGAAAGATCATGTCCCTTGACTTGCTGGCAATACTTTACCTAATGCAGCCAAGAATAATGTTAGCCATCTTTGCAGCAAGGGCACACTGCTGACTTGTGTTCAATTTGATGTCTGCCAGCACCCCCAGGTCCTTTTCTACCAAGCTGTTTTCCAGCTGGGTGGCCCCAGTATGTCTTAGTGCCTGGGGCTGAAGGTGAAGGTCTTTGCCCTTCCGCTTTCTGAACTTCATGAGATTCCCATCAGCACATTTCTCCAACCTGTGAAGGTCCCTCTGGATGGCAACATGACCCAGTTCTCTTTTCTTCATGCATTTCCTGTATGCATTTTTGTTGCCAGACATCTCTCTGGTTGTATGGAAACATGTGGCTACAGTACACATGCCAGTCTATAAGAGTTATTGTTGCTTAACTTAGCAAGTTAGAGCCCTGCCATGCAAGTAGTTTTAGCTTTAGCTGCCTTCACTGAAAGTAAATAAAAATGTTTAATTAAGCACTGGAGGAACCATTTGTGTCCTCCTTGTGTGTCTTGCCACACTGTAGTGGATGGAGTACATTTATGGGTGGTACACTACATTGACTAGAAAAGCACAAAGCCAAAGTTGTGCAGCTTGTGCCTCATTTGCATACAGTGTGAAAACTCTCTTCACTATCGATAATCAACTTCATTCATACTTCAAGGAAAACAAGAACAGAAATACAGTTTCTGATTTCCTAAAATGACATAGCATAGACAATTCTTCTGTAGTGGTGTAATTCTCCTGCATTATTTACCTTTTGATGGTAGGAAACAAGAAAGAATAATGTGAAAAGGAAATTGTGCTGTTAGAGGATGGCATAACCTAACAGAAGAGGTTCTACTCTGCTGCTTCAGCTAAATGCCAGTCATCAGTTATAGTTAAAATTGTTAAATGAAATGGTCCACGTTGAATCCCTCCATTTCCTATGATGCGAGTCATTTATAAAGGTTTAGATCCTGCAAACACCTACCACCTGTGTATATTTGGACACTCACATTCTAAGCAGATGAACAACTGGTGTACATGGTGATCTATGCATGTAAATCTTTTTCATTGTGGAAGAAGAAAATGAAACCTTGTCATTCTTTAATTCAACAGCAGAAGTCTTACTGGACTAAGCATACCTGTGGCTTTATCTTCTCTCTCCTCTATGGAACCAGCTATTTTCAATAACTGCTGGAAACATCAATTCTTCCTTTGCTTCCATGAATGTCTGTTTATATACTGCTGGACGATTGCGATTGCTTTTAACTGCTGCTATCACTAATCTTTCAGGTCCCTATTGATTTCTTCTGAATCACTGTCACCCCAGAGTTTTGCTACTGGCATTTCTGGTCTATAGACAGGAAACTCAGAAGAAATTTTTGACCCTTCCTGGAATATGCTCAGATGGGAGCTTCATAGCATTCAGCTCAGTGCCAAAGTTACTTATCTTCACAGTCATGGGTTTGTAGAAATGTAAAGCATCAGGAAATCATTTACCTTATTTATATCAGAGCTTTTTATGGAGTCAGCATTATCCTGTAGAGCATGTAGATAGATACTAGAGAGTCAGTGTTCCAACAAAAAACTCTTCTAGTTAAAGATTTTCAGCTGACGCTATCACCTGATTTCACTGTGGTAGAATTATTACAATAGTGTATTTCATGAACTGTGCAGTTCATGAGCAATAAAATTTTAATCCAGCTGCATGGTAATTTTGAGAACTGTAAGGATGTCTTTTTAACTTGATATTCCTGCCACCTTATTCTGTCATAAGCCTGGGGAGAGAGACAAATCAGATTTAGTTTTAGCTGGCATGGGAAGATGTTAGAATAAAAGAAACAAAATCAGTTAATAGAGAAGTTTAGGGATTAATCTAAACCTTTCCAATGTTCTCATCCATCACTCTGAGAATGAGAGAACAGTATATTGTGCACACAGCTTGAATGCACTAATCAACATTTTTCTGGATGAGAATTGCATTAATAAAAATATATTTCAAGTGAAACATGATCTGGAAACATCACTGTGTGTCCAGACCAGACAAATCCATTCTCAGTTTAGGGAATTTGAAGGAACATCAAATTTATCTCCAGCCATGTATAAATAGCTAAGTAAATAAGCTTTGCTAAGGATTCTGAAGATGTCAGTGAACATCATTCGTTTTCACTCAAAGAAGTAGTTGTCAAGTCATATTCTCCAGATAACTTACCTAGAACCCAGCAAGTGCCCAAAGTGCTCCTCAGTGCATGAAGTTGCATTGTCATGTGCAGGAAGACCATTCTGAACACAGTGAGCTGCACATCAGACTTAGATGGATTTGGAAAGCAGCCCGTATTACACATCTGTAAGAACTCTTGAATGCTGTGATGTCTTTGCTCCATAGGTGCAACAAACCAATAAGAAGAAAGAATCTGTATCTGCAAATACAGAACAGCAATTAAAAGCAAAATGCTGTTGTTTCTGATTTCTGGGAGTTTTTAACATAGTGAGCATAACTGGAGGACTCCAAAACTGTTTAAAATTTGCATGATACAATTTCTATTCTTAAAAGTATTATTTAATATGTTGGGGCAGTTGCACCTATATCTTTGCAATATACAGAACCACCTTTGCTGCTGAAGAAGGCAGGGTTTATCTCTGATTCAATAGCCTGTATAGTTGCAAACTAACAAATCTGTATTGTCACACAAAAGGAACAGCCATGTGAGGTCAGACCAAAGACCTAGCTTGTCTTGCCTTCTTCTTAGCCAGGACCTGTCTAAGTAGCCTTTATGGAAAAGATGTGTTTCTCTGGGACATTCTATTTTCAGTTCTCATAACCAACAAGAACTCTCTTGAGCTGCAGGTTGTGTATGGAGCGTCTTGTTAAATAACACTGATGGCCTTGTCTTCTGAGGATTTGTCTACTTCCTTTTTTAACTAACTTACATGTTTGATCTCCATATGCTATAAAAGTGAGTATTGCATATATGTGTCCATTCACTGGAAAAAAAATGCTTTTTGCTTTAAACTTGCTTTGTGATTATTTCATTGATTATTCACAAGTACTGTCTAATAAAAAGGAAAAAAAAACACAAGGAAAATCATTAAAATTGTTGCCACTTGAATTTCTCCACATCTTTCATCAGTTTATTAACATCTAGAATATTCCTCCTTGACTATAAATATATACTTTTTTCTGTTTACCACATATCTTGCTTAAACAGTAGAAAAATTGCACTGTTGATTGCTCTTCCTTTTAAAGCAATTGCCGATGTTTTATCTGCCTTTCTCTGGATGGAGCTTTGAATTTTCAAAGGGATTCAGATGACGTCTTTCTCAGTTGGAATCAGTAGATTCCATCACTATAGAGACAGTGTTAAGATTATTTTTTTTCACATATGCACTTCTCTGTTTTGAATCTCATCTACTCCTGCTTTTATCACTATATTATCTCTCAGCCTAATCAGTATTGCAAGAGACTTTACAACTTTTTGCATTTGACTTATATTTTAACGATCCTGACTAATTCGTGTCTTCAATTCACAAGTCATCCCCTTTCCAAGATAATTTATAAAGAAGTTGAAGGGAGTAGTATCATATGCAGTCTTCCTGGTAACTACTTTTTTTCTCCCGCACAGAAATAGGTGGTCATATAATTCTACCCTACGTTTCCTTTCTATTAATAAATTATATGAAAAGAGACCTTTCCTTTATCTCCAGCTGAATTTTAAAAGGAAACACTAGTGATGAGAATTTTAAAGCTTTTTGGAAATTCAACTGCACTTGATAGACTGTTTTTAAAAGGTATCTAATGATGACTTCTAAATATTGTACTCCAAAAGGGTAAACTGATTGTACCTAGAATATTCACAATGAATCCTGTATAAGGAACTTGAATGTGTATCCTAAAGAATTTGGCAACATTGCTTTTGTAGAAGAATCTCAATTATAAAACATCAATGCAAATTGAATTTCAGTTCTTAGCTAGCACAACCCCTTACACATTCAAATATATTTTTATACCTAGATTTATATATGATCATAACTGAGGTTTTAATTTGGAGAACACCTGCCATTCAGATGTAGTAAAAGGTGTAATTTGCTCTACCATTTATTGATTATGGGTTGCACTGCTGTGAATCTAGCCCCAAACCCATCTTTCTACTGGTAGGCAGGAGATAATCGTTGAGGTATAAAAAAAAATTATGCCATTTTTACATTGAAGTTTTTAAAGTAGAGCTGCACCCTAAAGACTCAGATTCAAAGTTCCTAAGGACTTGTTGTGTATGTGGATATTTATTGTCTGTGGCTTTCTTGGGAAAACAGAGGACTGTGCTTCTGCATATGTGACAGAGATGGATCTTATTATTTAATGCATGATCAGATCAAGATCAGACTTAACTCTAGGAGATTTTTAAGGCCTTCTAAGGATAATGTTTTTCAGCCAAAAGTTTCTGATGTGTTGACATTGGGTTTCTTAAATAATGACAGTATTTTAATCTGAATTATCAGTCAATGCGTTCAAGACCCTGATATGAACATGAACAAAATATAAATCAGACTTCTCAGGAACTCTCCCCTCTGTTTACCTCTTATGGAAGAAATAAGATTTTTTTTTTTTTACTCTGTAGGATTCTTTGTTGCTGATTAACATGGAATGAGAACAAATAGCATGCAACTGGCACTTGTTTTTGCTTAACAGAGCATCACATCTGTCCTGCAGTGCTAAGGACACTGCAAGCTTTCAGCAGTCAAACACTAATTAAGGATGCACTTTGATTCATATGAATCTTTTCTGGTAAATTGTACAACTTACCTGATCTGTTGTAACTGAAACAGCAGTGGCAACCACAACAGTCTGCCATTTTCACTGTCAGTTTTTCAGTTTTTCAGCTGGTTTCTGGTGCTACCAATTTCCTTTGGGGGTGGCAATTTCTCAAAGACAGCTGGAGTTGAAAGGTGCTAACTTTCCTCCCTTTAAGTCCCTCTTAAAACTTGATTTAAAGCCTGAAATCTCAAGAGCCTTCTGGTGAATAGGAAGGAATTTACAGAGATATATAGAACCTTCAGTATAAATGACAATCAATCCATAAAATTGACATTAGAAGCAAAGGGGGGAAAAAAAACCAATCAATCAGCTCTAGATTTTGTTCATCTTTTTTTTTCTTTTCTTTTATTTTTGACCCTTAATGGAAAAATCCAAGTTAGAAACCTGGCATAATTAGTTATTGCAGAGAGAATCACTTCACCTTCTGCAGGTGTCTCAAACAAGTATTAAATAATCATATTGATATAGGTTTCTTTGTAAAGCCAAAGTGTTGTTGGAAATTAGAATGAAATTGAGTTTGCAAGGAACGCTAACTTCTGTGTTAGCATTATTTCTGCTTTGTAATAACTATTATGCATAACTTCTGTGTTGTAACTTACTGTCATCTAGATATTCTTAAATTTAGCTGTAGTATTTATTTTAGATGCTTGCAGTTTTAAGGCCTGCTGATTAAGCTAAGAACAAATCAAGTCAGTAGAGGCTTCTGTTAACTTCTACATGATTTTGACTGCACTTGCTAAGCTACAAGGTCTCACGTTTCTCATTTATAAAATTTTGTCTAAAATTCTAGCACTTCATCATTGCAAGTCTATATCTTTGTTGTAATTTTCTTACACAGTCATTGAGTTTCAGTGTTTTGTGATTTAGAGAATACTCTCCGTAAAAGACATAAGTTGCTCTAAGAGACTATATTTTTATTTGTCTTTTTAAAAAATATTGTTGCTTTAGTTGAAACATTTTTGGTAGTCCACTAACAAAAAAGTTTTCTGAATTAGAGACACTCAAAATGAATGCTTATCTAAAAATTGCACTAATTGCAGTTTTTATTTTATCTGTAGATAAAATCCAAAGAATACTTTAACTGTACTTATTACTTATACTTTTGCTTGGACAAAAGTAGAGAAAAAGGTGAAAATATGTCACACTGAACAAATCTGAGCAAAGTGTTAAAAAGGCAATTTCAGCTTGGCAGTAGGCATGCTGACTAATGCTGGGCATTTTCTGAAATAGCCAGACAATTCTAACATGATATTGTCTGGCTTTGTTGGACTAAGGGGAGTGGAATAAAAAATTCAATGCATGAGAAAAGTAAGATTGGTGTAATGATAGACGGGTATCAAAAATACACATATACGTAGTTTGTCATTCCTCCTATTTATTTCCACAGAAACTACAACAGCTACAAAGAGCACAATAACACTATTTGATAGAGAAAATTCTCAGCTACAAAATGCTATTTTTCAACATAGTCACCACCATTAGCTATGCATTTTCATCAGCAATGAATGCATGCAGCACTTGGAAAAATCTGCGTGGCTGTCTGGAACGTGACTTGTCTTTCAAGTGCTGTTGCCACTGCTGAAATGCACTACTCACCATCTCACTGTGCTCACAACCAGTGTTTGGTTTCCATAAATGTTCAGCAAGCGCCAAGGAATGTCAGTGGATGCCATTTTTTCCATGTGGAGTAATTCAACTCCACACCTTTGCTTCATATGCACTTCCATGTCAGATACCATTGTGTCAGACTGCCCCTCTGCTGCCATCTGTCACACGGTAAAAAAATGTAACTGAATATTGTTGCAAAGGTTCACTCTCTACTGCCACACCACCAACATCCATCTCTGATGTTGTGGGCCGGCATAATGAAAGATGAGGCACTGCTTTTGGATCAGCCCTCGTATAACCATAAATAAAACTTTTTCTAAAAGACCCAGGCTTAAAACATCATAAATAGATATAGAAGCGTATGATAAAATTTGGTTACAATGGAACTTAGGAGTCATTAGGGATCTCATTTTACTTGGAAATGGATCCCTGTCCTTGTTGGATGGATCCTGTCTCCTGTTGTGTTCATTTTCCAGATTGTAATTTTTTTCCTTCCCAAATGTACTTAATTTCATAGTAATTTGGTCATTCTGGATTGCTGATGCTAAACATTACTACTTATGAAGTGTGTGGTGGTAGTTACAGCATGTAAAAACCATAATTCTAATTTTCCATGACAGAATGGAACTTGTACAGAAACCTTGTTTGGAATAATAATTTTATTTTTCTCTGTCTTGATTCATATTTGGTATCATGTGTTTGGATTGTGACCTGTTGAAAGAAATTCATCTATGCAGGAGTCAATGAGAATGTGATATAAGAAAGCAAAAATATTTAATGCTTTTCTTTTATCTCTGAAAGGCTACTGAAAAAAATATGTAGCGTCATTTGTGTTTGAAGTTTTTTCTTCTATTTGGCTACCTGGTGTTTAGTGTTTGAGTGTCAGATGCCTGCAGGATGGTGGAGAAGGTGGGGGGATTACGAAACATCAGACACTCGTTACCCCCTCTGACCACCTGTAAGTATATGTACAGTGCATAACGCGTACTTCATTTGATGGTGATAACAATCTTCTGAAGGAGAGCTGAATACAGCTAGGCATATTCTGTTGATTGGTTGATCATTTCCCATGTATCCGACAAAATCTGTTTGTGACTTGACGTTGGGGGGATCCCAAAATGAAAGCTAGATAAAAGGAGGATGAGACACAGCAGTCCACGTTTTCTCTCATTTAACAATGATACAAAAGTGTGATTGTCAAGGTTGTAGAATAATTCTTCTACATAAGAACCTTTGGGTGACATCACACAACAGATAAAATTTTTGTTTTGTGTCATATTAAAGACATCTGCTTGTTCCACTTAGGATTATGGTTTCTTCTTCTGGGAGAGGACTGGACTAGGTTATAATAATGGCTCTTTCTGACTTTAAGACATAAAAACCTGTTAATTGTTTTATACTCTAGGCTATAGGTGTAAACCTTTTGGCTTGCCTAGGCCACATTGGATGAGGAGGAATTGTCTTGGGCTACATATAAAATATATATTATAGCTAACGTATATGAGTCACTTTTAAAAAATATTTTTATTAAAACAAAAAAGAGAGAATCAAAAACAAAACAAGTGGGATATTTGACCTTGTTTTTGTGGAAGTAATGCTTATGTCTGGTTCAATGGAAGTGGTTGCAATTCATAGTGAGTTCTCAAAGCATGTCAGATTTTTGTTGAAATTGTACTCTTCCTGTGCTTTATCCTTGAAAATATTTTTCCACAAATGTATATACTGCCAAAAAGTGATCATGTGAACAAGGTGTGATTATGAAGTAAGGGATATTTTTCTTTGCTAAAATAGGTCTTATAAAAGTCTAATAGAGAGATGTGATCAAGTTTTTCTTTGAGTTCAATTGCAGCTGTATAGATTCAATTTGAAAATTCACGGGTAAAGCATTTATGTTGACTGAAAATGGAGTTGCAAATATACCAAAAAATTGCTGGTTTTTTCAGCACTTTTGAAACCTTTTCTCAAATTCCTTTATCAAAATGGAAAGCAAGGCTGCATATTTTTCTCTGTTCACAGGACTGTGTTTAGCCAATGTATCAAAATGCACAAAATTATTTGCCATAACTTGAATTAGCACTGCACTCTTCCCTTGTCCTGATTTCAGCTGATACAGGGTTAACAGCACACTGATGGTGACTGATAGGTGCATGCCCAGAGCTGGGCTTCTCAGCAGGTAGAATGGCATAGCAGCAGGTGCCAGGCCATAGTACAGACTATGCCAGGCCACATGTGGCCCATAGGTTGGACATGTCTGCTTGTCCCGTCCCACTTGGTGGGTTGCAAGGAAGGTGAATCTTTGATATCCCACTGAATAAGGCACTCCCTGGTTGGCAGAGGTCATGGGAGTGATGGAGTCAGACAATGACTCAGAGGAGCAATACAAAGTTTATTTACTTCAATGACCACAACTGGTCCACAGTCTCGAGGCAAAATTTGGCAATGTTGTAGCAACAACAAGAAGAATTACAGATAAACAGGAACTTTGGCACAGGCATCTTACTTATAGGCAAATTTAGGCAATGGCTAGTAAAGAAAATGAATGAAAGAGATTGAGAGGAAAGGAAAAAGTAAGGGAGAAAAAAATAAAAGTGAAAGAGACAGATTTTCACCACATCCTTGGATCCAGTGTAGTCTTGAGCTGGAGTCTTCATCCATGGGTGGTGGTTTGACAAAGGCAGAACACGCGTGTTCGCCTTTATATAGTCCAGATGGTCAGAGACCACCCTCGAGGTGGCAACTTCCCTGTATCTGCCCAACTTGGGGTTCCAGAAGACTCAGGAGTTTTCAGCAAAGTTGTGCAGCCCACTCCTCAGTAAGCTGCTATAAAAGGAAGTGGGTTGAACAGCTTGCTGCCCTGCGTCAGCAGGACCCAGTCTGCTCCCTCACCTTCCCTCTCTAGCCTGAGTTGTTGAGTCAAGTTTCCCATTGGTCTTTTACACTGCTCTGTACAGTTATGATCTAAGGGTTCTGAGTGGAAAATATCTTAGCACAGCCAAATGAATTACATAAGAATTACATTAAACTTAAAGGAAAATTAGGAATTTCATCAGAAGCTGTCAAGGAATGTTTTTGGCTTTGCTACAATATTGAATTCTTTACATCTTATGAGTGAGCTCAAAGTCTTTTAATCCTTCAGAATTTGACGTTGTATCTTTGTTTAGACCCATTTTCTCTGAAACAATCTCTTTTCTGGAGTCATTGTCATACATGGCAGCCCACAGGCAGCCATGAATTCTGGAGATATGTTGTCAGGCACATCATGTCATGAAAACTTCTGAGACATCTGCAAGTTCCTTGTTTAGTTTTCAAAGGGCTTTCAGACTCCTTTCTAGTTAGTTGGCTGAATCTCAAATTTAGATTAGCTGAGATGTTCATGTCCCTAAAGTATTGAAAGGGAATCATTTCTAAGGAAAGTTTGTTCCTTTCTTATGAGCAGTCCCCAGGTATGCTGTTCCTGTGCATGTCCTTTACTCCAAAACCTCTCTCATCTTTAATGTGATTCATTCTTGCTGCAGCTTAAATCCATAATTTGTTGTTTCTAGACATGGATAAAAGA
>WBMW01005084.1:212714-265809 GCA_013396635.1 Penelope pileata | reverse complement strand
TTTTTTTTTTTTAAATCTAAAGCTGTTACCTCTCTTTTTTTTTTAAGGTAACTCCATTCTATCAGACTTACCTTCCAACTGTTTACACACCTGAGTAGAGTGTTTCTCTTTGTGCTGTTGTTGATTCTTTTCAGAATGGTTTCTATGTAAGTAGCTGATCTTAGTCTTGTAGTTGTGCAGTTGATTCTTCCTCCTTTAGTAAACATCCTTCCTCATGCTACAACAGATCACTCAGGGTGTCTTTTAATTATCATAGGTCAGCAACCACCTGTCTGTGGTTGGCACTGCATTTTGTGCCTAATCAGTAGTAGCTTAATCAGAATCATATTTCTCTAGTTAGTTTATGAGAATGCCAGCCAAGAGCAATAAGAAAAACATTACTAGATCAGTAGTCATTATATTTTGATTTTACAAAGACATTTTTGTTTCTCTCTGTGGACACTGCTGTTTTATTTGCAAAATACCCTGCAAAACAGGGAAACAAAAGGAAAAAACAGTAGAAGAGAAGAGGAAGGTTTTGTATTTTAAAGCAATGTGAAAGTTTCTCACTCCCCTGTTGCTTTCTCAGGGGAGAAAGATTCTCAAAATGGCATGAATTTTTAGGCAAGTTGTCTTCTCTTTTACTGCATTCTCTAAATTATAAAGCAAATATTTGCATTTGAATTATTTACTTGCCCCTAGACAGTTTTCTTCATATCTTGTTATTAGCAGATTACCTTCTCAGTATTTTCTAGATTTATTTTTTTTTTATATGTAGCATACACATCTAATTGACCCTTGTCACCTTCTTCTGAACGTCACTGTAAGTAACAGCCTACTTAGTAGCCCTCTAGCCACCTCTACAAGTAAACATCATGCAATGCAGGTTATTTCAGCATGACACGTGTATCAAAAAAAGCCCAAACTCACATGACTAGATTACTGTCCCACCTGGAAAGGGAGCTGCTTCCTTCCTGGTGTCTGTCTTCCATGAGCTGCTGCTTCTTGTGCTGCTTCTTTCTGCTTGAACCCCCTCACCTTATCTGGCTGGCCCTTATATGAGTTCAGGGTGACCCTGCCCCCCAGCCCCCTAGCCCACTCCTTCCATTCACAGGGGAGCACAGTTGCAAACAATCTACCTGTGCTCTCCAGGCCAGTCATGTCCCTCTACCGCATTCTCAGTCATCAGTTCAGGCCATGATCAACAGTTTCTCTACAACATGAGATTTCCCAGTGCATTATGTCATGTCAAAGTGGACCACATCACCAAGCTCTGTGCCACTTGCTAGTTAAAACAGTATTTTTATACTTTCTCTAAAGGAAATAATACAATAAGCCAGTTAGCTAAATAAATCTTAATGCTAGTGTTACCTCACTTTGTCATATCCAAAGCATATTAATTAAATTCAAGAAGGAATGGTTTCAATACTTTTAACACGTCTAAATAGAAAGGGATTATTTTCATTATATGTTCAGTGGCATATTAGCTCTCACACAGAGAGCTGCTTCTTGTGTATTTACACATGTTAATTAAGGATACAACATTACTTCTGAAATCTACTAACGCAACTGAAATTAAGAAATTCTAAATGAAGGTTCCTGAAGTAACTGATTCTGTGAACACATGGTAACTTAAATGCTAAGGTCAGATACTGTTGCTTCTGTTGACATAATTTTGCCAAAAATTTGTTCTGTGTTCCAGATCATGTTTATGAAGATACTGTGTTTCGAAGCTGCGTGTTGCCCTGACTCCCTTTGACCTCAGTTGGCATTTTGTTCAGGCATTTTCAGAGTAGGTTTAAAAGCTTATTCTCTGTCCTAATGTCTCAAATAACTCTGATACTCCTACATTTCTTACTCATATGAAACATTAAGAGTCTTTTGACAGTCATACAAATGGCAAAGAAGATATCTCCATGGTTACCACTGAAACTCAAAGTAATGTGAACGAAGTTCCACATAGGATTAAATGAATACTCGTGTCATTTTCCTGAGTGGATGACCAAGCATGTTAAACTTCTTTTGATGCTGTCATACTCCACAAGAGAGGGCAACATCCAGCTCGATATGGCAAATAAGTATAGACAGGTATAGATATAATGCTGAGCCTTAGTTATACTCAAAATTCAAGAAGGATAAATTGTGCCTTCCATTTATGCTATGCATGTTACGTATCACACACTGTCTTTTTCTTTGCCTGCAGGAAAACAATGGCTTTAAAACAGTATTTGTTGGCATATACTAAATTGAAATACATGCCATAAATGACGTGATTAAAGGAGGGAAAGACTCTTACAGGTACATTTCTTAGCAACTGCAAAGTGTTAGTTACAGTGGTAATTCTCTTTCCAAAATGTTATTTAACCATTTAAGTAAAGAACCCTCATAAAAATATTCATATTTGTATTCTTATATGCTTGTTTGAAACTCTCTTCACTAATGCAAATGTATGAAACTCTTAAGACAATTTTAATTTTATTAAACACTCAATAGAGTTTAAAATCTTTTGATGAACAGTTGCAAGGGAAAAATATCCTGGAAATTTCTTGCAAGAGTTTAGTTAGAAATCATGTCAGGTTTAACTAGGATGACATTCCTTAATTTCCTTGTCAGCTGACACGCTTGTCTACTGCTTCTTTTCTGTTTTTTGTTATGATGTTCGCTTAAACCTGTGTTACTGCTCCTGTTAACCTAACAGGATGGTATAGTTAATGCAATATTTAGTGCATTTATTTTAAGCTTCTACATCTCTGAAGAAATGAAGCACTGTTGTGTTGATATTCAGTGCTGGTTCCTACTTGGCTTTTGAATAGGATACCATTCATATATTGATTTTGTTGCACCTAAGATTTCTTTTAACTAGAAAGACCGCTTTATTATTATTGCTATTCTAATTCACCTCTGGGTGTTTGAGTCTTTTGTAGCTGATGCTGATCCTCTGAAGCTGGGAACTGAGTTTCCCTAATGTGATGTGCTAGTGCCAATATAATAGCACTGACATCAGGAAGACCAGATTCATGTTCTCAGAGAGATTAACAAGGATTTGAAGTACTTTTTCTAGAGAGATATAATTATTAGTGGTTTCACTGTTCTTTTATTTCTTAACTGTTTACCAAAGGACCATAGTTAATACCGAGGCACCTCACAGTATTTGTGCTATATCCACTAAGCCAGGCTTGATACATGATGTCTCCCACCTCAAAAGGAACAAACCAAAATACTTAACACTAGCAACCAGCCCTTCTCATCTCCGTGTTAGATTACCTAGGAAGTTAATATCTGACATAACTCTAATGTTGATGAGTATATATGCCTACTAGATTAATATTTGTCCCTAAATTAACAAATTTTAAAACAATCAGATCTACAGCTTTTGAGCTGTGTGTGTGCAGGCTCAGTCTCCTATGTCCAGGGAATGCTTGTGTGAAGGTAAGTGCTTCTTTTTCAGAGGGATGTGTTGGCTCATGCTTATATGCAGTTAATAAATCTTTTCACTTTGACATTGCACAAAGTTGTGTTGCAAAATTGTTGTGACTAGGCACTTTTTTCTGCTTTAAAAATGAGATTTTTTTCTTCTTTCCTTAGTAAAAGGCTTTTTTCATGTATTTCTACTTGTTGAGACTTTGCTGTCTGAAAACTCTGTCAGGGTGTATTTCTGCTTGCTTAAAAGCCAGAACAAATAAAAAAGCAAGCAAACAAACAGAAAAAAAAAGTTCTTCTCCACACAAATTATAATAATATGAATGGATTCTGCATTTTAACATGTTATTAGATATATAAGCATTCATTTAAAAAGTGTAAATGAGTCTTATTTCAAATTCAATATTTTTTTATCAAGCTGTGCTTCTATGCAGATAGTCCCATTTGTGTATGAAAAGCTTTATCAGCTTCCATGGTTCTCAGAGGTCCAATCTGAAAGCATGAAAGCTTGCTAGAAGGAAGCCTCCTGTATGCTCCTGTTTTGTTCCAGGTGAGAATGTGTGTCACTTGAGGTCCTCCCAGAGCCAAAGAAACATGTTCAAGAAGAGAGGAAGGTACTCACCTACTGTGCTGAGTCAGGACCTTAGCGCGACATTGACTGCATTGCTGAGCACACCTTGCCAGGTCTGGAGGCATGTAATTGCTGGCGGGGAGATGATTGCCACTTGCCCAGTCTTTATTGATTCTTTGGAGTAGCTGGTACTGCAGAAATGCATTAACAGGATAATCCTTGTATTCCCTGAGCACTGAGATGTAGTTTGGTGCTGTCTTTGAGGATAGATTGCAAGCCAGTATATATAGTCTGTCTATGGAGAATGATATATACGCTTTTTTTTCTTATGAACCTATACATTTATAGCTGAGTTACAAACTGATTTATTTCCCACATATGAGCACTTTTTAAAAACACTGAAGTATTCGTAAGGAGCTTCATTTAAGTTACTCCTCAAAAACAAGATATATGATACTGCAGCTGATAAACTTAAGATCTCAAAAGTAATGAATAAAGATTAGAACCCACTCTTCCCTCTTTGAGATTATGAGATAAATTGTTACTGTTGCCTTTTTTATTTCTACGTTCTTTTACAAGACACGTACTTTTCTAGTGAGTTCAAGCTCTAGAAACTTTATTTGGTACCAAAAGCTGGAATTTTCTAAAAGTAGTATATTAGTATAGTTTTGGGGCATAAAAGAAAAAAACATACTGGAAGGCAGAATAAATATATGGCTATATGGAATGTTTAGTATTTACAGGAGTTTAGATGGCCATTAACATTTTTAGTAGTTTCATTCATTTCCCCTTTGATCTCAATATTTCTGTTTCTTTAAGATGCACAATTTAAAATCTGTGTGAAGATTTTTTTCAAGATGCTGTGAAATATTAGTTGTTAATATTTATCTAAGACTCTTGCACAGAATATAAAAATAACTGAAAGCTCGAGAACCAAAGCCTGATAAATAAGTTGTTAATAAAATTTTGTCAAGAAATTGAACATGAAGTTGACAGCACAGCTCTAAGTTTCTGGTAACCAGTAAATCCATGCTGTCCTGACTATTGTGTTGCTATGACAGTTGAAAGCTAAGCTCTTGAACAAATCACATGTATGTTTGTGAATTCTTTAACTGAACAAGAGGAAGAAATTTTGTAATTATGTTCCCAATATTTTTTTTAATCATGTCATCTGTTAGTTCTAACTACTAGGTAAACAAGCAATCCCACAGATTTTAGAAAATGTTTTATTTAGGTAAAAAATATTGAAGTCCATCAAAATCTTCAGTTTTCATATTTGTTCACTGGTTTTATGATATGTCACAAAGAAATTGTATTATTCTGCCATAACACCACCATGAAAGAAAGGATGCAGCCTATGTTTAAATCACAGTCAGAACATTTGTACATTTGCCTTGGAATACTGCATGAAACTGGAAACATTTCCCTTTAAGTCCTATAAAACATGTTTCTTAGGCAAGAAAAATGAAAGCAAAAGAAATAAAAAGACTAGTAGGTGTAAATATGTACCACAATTCCAGTGCAGAATACTTTAATCAATTATTTTATACACTTCAGAAACGATTCCTTCGTGGAAAACAAGGAAGTGGTTTGATTTCTAGAAAAAAATAGTTTTCAGTTCTTAAGAACCTTATGACTTTAGAAAGACATAAAACTGCCAGTACCATAGTATTCGAGAGCTTTATAAAAAGGTCTTCTGGGACTTCTGAGACAGGGAGAGGTTTCTCTATCTCTACTGATAGGACATCTAGGGATAGAAGGAAACATGTTGCTTCTGCACAGTTGCAATACAGGTGTTTCCAAACCCACAGACCTTCTTCTACTGTGTTGAGTATTTTGAGGGATTTTTTTTTTGCATTCTGTCCTTATAGTAAAACATCCCTACAATATTAAGTAAGAGCTTATCCTTTCTTTTTTTCTTAGAAAAATATATCTAGTGCTATTTGGGTTATCTAGCAGCATTCATAAAAGTTGTTGGTCCACAGTCTGAAAAGTTTATGTCTTAACTTGTTCCCAGTTACCTTCTCCTATAAAATGAACCTGGTTAGAAGGGAAAAGTAAAAGCTCTTTTTGCAGGGATTCTCAGGAGCATATGGGGATGTGATTCTTTCAAGGGTGATGTTTTCTTGGAAGTGGTGAGCTTGCCCCAGTTTTTTAGTGGTTTCTTGTTTCTACAAAAGAATAAGTGTGTTGCAGGAGGTCATTTGATAGTTATAACATTAGTTACATGTTTGTCTCAAAATGCCCCTAATTAGAAGAGGCTTAATCTCGTATTATTTGCTGACAACTCTTAAACTACCTGTTGATGTAACTTTGCCAACAGAGTCAGCTGATCTACGGAGAGCTGGTTCTATTTAACAACAAAATTTAAAAGTTTTTGGATTTTACAAAGCATATCTCAGAAAATAGTAAGGTGGTATAGTTAGCACTTAAAAGAGATGAATTGACTATTAAGTCAGTGATTTTCTACATCTTTTCTTATAGTGCTGTGTCCTGTCAGAGACATATGCTCTTTTGTCCATTTTAAATATTCAGTTACATTTCATTGCCATGTGACAGATGGTAGCAGGGGGGCAGTCTGACCAAATGGTGTCTAACATGGGAGTACGTATGAAGCGAAGGTGTGGAATTAAATTCTTCCATGTGGGAAAAATGGCATCCACTGACATTCCTTGATGCTTGCTGAACATTTATGGAGACCAAACAGTGAATGTTTAATCTTGTTGATAATGTTAAGGTTTCTTATAATTTCACCAGAGCATGTGGAAAGATCTCTCAAAGTTGCAACTCCCGTCTGATCAAGGCTTTTGTTAATTGACCTAATAGAAATATAATAGTATTATATCTGTGATTACATACTTTACTTCTGAAAAGGTTATTAATTTTAAAGGTGGTAAAACTGTAAAACATGTTTACTTCTGAGATTTGAATATGTTTTCCTTAGGTTTATGAGATCACTGGGGTCCTAACAATGTTCATATACTATGATGATTCGTGTAGATGGCTGAATATTTGATGAATGAAACAAGATACCCAACATTTTGGAGAATATAGGATCATGTTTATTTGTAAGTGAATATGCATGTGAGATTGTTCTTGCTATTTTTCTTCTCCGTGTTGAAGGAGAAGTCAAGATGATATGCTGAATATTTCCTGATCATCTTATCATGCCAGGTATAAATCTTTTAAATATGAAAGGGATATCAAACTTTTACCAAGCATTTACTTAGTAAGCATGCTTGTTTGACTATAGTAATAACGAATGTTAGCTTCCTCTCCAAATTTCTGCTCAGCTAAATCTGTGATTGAAAAAACAAAAAAATCAATGTTACTGGTCAGAAACAAACCCATCAAAAGTGATATGCATTAAATGAGCATTATCTCATCTTTTCTTTTTTACCTTTTGCATTTCTTCACTTCTGGGAAATACTCTGAATCCAAGTCTCCTTTCAGATTCTTCTGAAACAGTGATGTCTTTAAAGGCTTTCTCTGAGAAATGTTGCTCTGAAATACCTCTTTCAAGTTACAGGACCTTTTCTTGTAGAGATTCGTAGTGAGGTTAAATGTAGAAACACTACAATTTGTGTGAACGCCGAATGAAGAGGAATGTCTGGTTATGGAAGCTCAAGGAAAGAAAGAAATGCTCTGAGAGTGCCAAGTGTTGGTGACAATTGGTTACCATTACCAAGATGATAAGGCAAACATTAGCCCACACTCAGACTAGAATAAGCTCCAGCCACTAAGAAACAATGACAAAAAGATAGAGAACAGAGTTGGAGATAGAGAACAGAGTCGGAAACCTAACAAACCTGATTGACGAGGGTAAAGTAAATTCTGAAGATACATAGCAGCTGGATAGGACAGGACAGAAGCACAGATTTTCTTGATCATTAGATCAAAAATGGTCTCCTGCCTAAGAAAAAATGATATGTAAGGAGGACCTGATAGCCAAAGTCTCTTGCCCTCCTATGTCATCACAAGAAACTCTGGCCAAACTGTTGAGTACCTGCATTTTGGTGTCTAAATGCTGAACAGACTACTTGGACATAAGCATTTAAGGCATGACTGTGTGAGTGAAACTGGTTTTGTTCTAATAGAAAATCACCTCCTACAACTTACTGCACTCAACATTGCTGGAGGGTTGCATTAATGTTGCAATATGTTTTCCTACAATGTAGAAGTTTTCTCTATTTTAATGCTTTTCAATACCATTGCCTGAAACAGAAGGGTCAGTAGGGTAGAAGCTGGGGTAATGGTGGATATCACTAAATAAAACCCAGCTTCACATACCCAATGTGAAGCCTAGAGTCATTTTTTGTTGAAGATTTTCAGAGAGAGAGAAATCTGAATAAAAAGAGAAATCATATTTTATTTACAAAAGAAAATATCAATAAGGGAGCAATAATTCTCTTCAAAGAGGAGAGCAGAAGACATATTTGCTCATCATATAAAAACAGTTTGGTCTTCCTGACCCCATATATAAAAGACCACATTGTGCATGAAGGAGTTATGAGCTCCAGTTGCGATGCATCAGTTTGGGAGGTTATGGAGGGTGTCTGTTCAGTATATGCCATTAGATAATAGATGAAATCAGGTCTTAAAAAAACAAGCAGTATATGTGAGTAACATCTATATCCTCCTATCATGCTCACAGATGCATACATCTATAATAAAGAGCTCCTAAAACACCCTAGAAGTCAATACAGCGTAAAGTCTTCTGTCTTCAATTTATTTACATTCTGCGTTTCTACCTATATAATTTTAATGGAAAAGCACTTATGCAAACTTTAACAAATAGCGTTTCTTATTTTAAGGGGAATCTTTTCATTGCTAGTTTATATCACTGTCAGAGCTATGTGGGGAAGGTACTTTAAAAAGTCCATGTATATTTTCCAAAATATTTAAACTTCTTAGATTTTGTAAAGCTGAGACTTCTTTAGAAGCACTTGAAAATGCTTAAGTTTAAAAAAAAAGTCTTCTACTCCAAGAAAAATGTACTTGCATGAACTTAAAGGTAAACATTAAAGAAATATGGACTTAAAATGAACAATGTGCTGAAGTGTTCTGTTGGATTTGTCCAATAGGTTGTGGTTAAGCCAGTTACTAGGTGTAATCCAGGGATGACTATCAGTGTGAAGCTGTCTTAGAATTGTTACTAAGCAAAAGTCCTATGGGCACCATGACAAACAGAAACTATTTTTCAACAGTTTTGTAGGCTGTGAGTAAGTACCAATGTCAGCTCACTGTCTCCTTTGCTATATGTGTGGTTTAATATGTACTTTTGTTAGAATGTCTCATAGTTTAGTTTTCTTCCCACTATACGTTCACATGACAACACCTAGCAAGTAAATTGAATTTCTGTATTGTAATCAATACATTCTTTGTTATTCTGTGGACAAAAGTTTCCTGCATCTCCCTAGATGCTGCTCTGTATATGAAGGGAGGAGATAAAGGGCTTAGCGTAAGTTATTTCTGCACAAGCAAGGAGGAGCAAACGGTAATTCATTCTAAATAGAACTATCATGTCTCTTCTATATAGAAATATGAGAGGAAAAAAAAGTTTCACAGGTATGCAGACAGACTACGTAACTGCATTATATCTAGTTACTGCAGAGAAGTTATTAAAAACTGTGCTCAAAACAGTTCAGATGAAGCTACCGAGGACTTGTGAAAGTCATGTCTTTTATATCAAGGAACATAATTTCTGATAGTGATACTCTGAGGAAAACATTCCTGGGTGGAAAAGAACATAAGACTATCACTAGAAAAAATTGTCCTTCAAGCCCTTTTAGATACACAAATTTAAATAAAATAAATGCTTTTCTGAATATTGATGAAAATAAACATGGACTCTGATGCATTCTTGAACTGAGGCTGAAAAGTAGAAAATGCTTGTTCACGTTGTCAGTGAAACTTTGTTGAGAACATACATATGAATGGGATTGTCAGATTTACTTTGTTATGTCAATGTTTTATAAAAAGTAATCCTCTGTTTTCATAATAAGTTTTAGGAATAATGTGGCATTTAGGGACTGGACCTCTGCTAAAATGTCGTGAAGAAATAGAGAAATTATGGTGAGTGGAGCTTGATGACTATAAAAGTTTATTAAGATTGGNTCAGTATCTCTGAGGCCACAAGATAGCTTCATACTAGATACTACGAGAAGCTTAACTTCTGTTAGAAACTAAGACAGCCATTTATCAAACTCTTATATCAAATTTATTTGTCACTTTTTACCATACACCATCCAGCGATGAGTGACATTCCTCTGTGATCAGTATTGGGAACAGCATTTATTGTGTTTGTCAGGAACATGGGTGATGGGTTTGAGTGCACCCAAAGCAAGTTTGCTAGTGACACCAACCTGTGTGGTATGGTCAACATGCTGAAGGGAAGGGAAGCCATCTAGAAGGACCTTGACAGCCTCGAGAAGTGGGCCTGTGTGAAACTCACAGAGTTCAACAAGGCCAAGTGCAGGGTACTGCACCTGGGTTGAGGCAGCTGTACTGTAAACAGCTCTGGAGCCCTCAACATAAGAAGAGCATGAAACTTAGAGCTTTTAGAGCTGAGGGCCATGAGAATGATCAGGAGGCTGGAATACCTTTCATACGAAGACAGTGTAAGAGTTAAAATTGTTCAGCGTGGAGAAGCCTCTGGGTAGACCTTATAGAAGCCTTCCAGCACCTAAAGAGGGCCTAGAAGACAGCTCATGAAGGACTGTTTATCAAGAAGTGTAGTGATAGGACAGGGGATAATGGCTGTGAAGTGAAAGAGAGGAGATTTAGAATAGATATTGGGAAGAAATTTTTACTATGAAGGTGATGAGGCATTGGACTATGTTGTCCAGAAAAGCTGTGGATACCTCATCCCTGGAAATGTTCAAAGCCATGCTGGATGGGGCTTTGAGCAACCTAATCTAGTGGAAGGTGTTCCTGCCCATGGCAGGGGGGTTGGAACTAGATGATCTTTAAGGTCCCTTACAACCCACGCCACTCTTTCATTCTATGAAAATGTGAATTTTTATAAGAAAATGAATCAATATAAGAAGCAAAGTGGGATTGATCAGTAGCATTCAATAATCATCCTTAAACATAATATGCAATCACTGGTGTCTATAGATAAATCTTAAACATTTGGTTATTGAAGCATAATTATGTAACAACCCCTGTGGATCTCTTTGTTTCTCATATCACCAGCCTTAAAACTCTTCATCTTGAACTTTGATGCTTTTACAATTCAGAAACAATCTTTCAGAAATAAAAGAAAAATTCTCCCTGAGATCCATATTAAATGTCAGGAAAAATCCCTAGGCTGTTTAAAAAGACTCTTCAGGTTCAATTAATTAGTATGTTCTAAAGATTTTTCATAGTTGTGGAATATACATTACTGCATCTTGTGTGCTGTACTATAGAGAAGTCTAATTTTCTGTTTTGTCAGGGTAAAGATCTTTTTCTTCATTTGAAACCTGCCTCCATATATCTGTATCTGCAGATTTGGAAATATTGCCAGAAAAATATTTTTGCATTAGGAAAAGTGACAGAGATCATCAATAAAGCGTCCTTATATCTTGTCAAACTGCTTGCACTAAGAAGTTGAATGCTGAGAATTGTGAATGTCAAAAACAAGCAGGAAGCTACACGAAAGACTGTTTTTTTTCACTAATTTAACAGAAAACTTTTTAGGAGAATTTAAGATCCTTGATTAAGTATGGCCTGTATGTTGAAAATATTAATGCCATACTTTAGAATAACGGTGGAAATTCTTGAAGCTTTCACTTATAGACATATGTCTATGGTGTAAAACACTTGTGTTTCACAGATGGGATAGAATTAAAGATTTCTCAGAATAAGCTTCATCTGCCTCCATAAATCGTTCTTATCCTAAGAGTATATGTCATGTTATATGTATTTATAATCTTACACCCTAGCATTAGTGATAATTTCGAATAATTGCTGAAAAATAGATTTTTAGCCCCTGGCATGTTCTCTTGCAATGCTCATTGTTCATGCAGTGACTATTGAGTTGAAAACTATCGTTATCTGTCTAACCAAAGTGACTTCTCAGAAATTGAGTAGAGTGATAAAAGTGCAAAGGCAAAATGAGCCCTGAAGCAAGTTCTTAACACATAAACAATTTAAGTCTTTATCACATCGTCTTCACTCATTTGAATAAATCAGTCTCTTTCCTTTTCAAATGATGTGGTCATTCATTTGCTCTAGGAAGTTTGCTTCATAGAAAGCAAAACTTCTATTTGCTTCATAGGAGTTTTCAGATGAAATAAGAAAACTAGAGACAAGCCTCCAGTCTGGAAAATATCTATGGGATGGACAAAAAGATGAAAATTGTCAGCATACCTTAGCAAAAGTTACACACATGCGTTACAGGTATGTCTGCAATGGAAAGTTCCAGTACTCTTCACATTAAAAGCTTGTTCTTGGCATTATGGCTTATTTAGCTGTCAAGTATCCTTTTCATCTGCAGCTTTGAAAAAATTGGAAGTATTTGATAACGTGTCTTCTTGCAGTCAAAAGTATTTTAGTGATGTATGCAAAAAAGCAACAATATATCCTTGGCTGTGAACTTTTGGTGTTTGCAGAATGTGGGACTCCAGGACAATGATTTCTCACAAAGGCCAGAGAAGCTTTTCAGAGTATGTTTCTTTACCTAATACAGCATTTTCCAGGTATCTTCATTAGGAGAACCTACCTACTCTTCCTCTCCATAAGTCTGCTCCGAATATTCTGGCCTGTGCTCTGCACAACAATTTTAGAACAATATTTCAAAATCTACCTAGATTACCTCAGGCAAAGAAGACACTATCCTTGAGCAGCAAATCGTGGGAGAGGTATGATGAATCTCTCCATTGCAGTGTAGAACAAAGTAAGAGGTAGTTATGAGGATTTAATTCCCTTTTGTATGCAAAGAACATTGAGCTCTTCAGCAGGGAGCCCCATGGCTGTGTGATTTTCTGTAGTGATTGTAACTGAGTAGAAAAAAAGTAAATGTGTGTGCTTTAAGACTATTTCCTATGCTTTATTCTCCAGCCCTGAGAGATTATGCTGTAGTGATGACTGAGATACTAGGCATCTTCACACAGCAAAGACTCCTACAGCGCTAATTGTAGGATAGTAAATTTCAATCAAGAGAGGGGGATAAGAAGAAAGAGGAGAGGTATGTGCTATGTGAGAAACTACATGACAAGATGAGATGCTCCATGATTTCTCTGTTCTTTTCTGAGTCTTGGGTAAATAGAGGATACATTAGCTATCAGCATAGCGTCAAGGCTATGGAGTTATTTGACTCTACTTCCCTTAATTTCACTCCAGCTGTGGCTTATTGCTTATTGGCCTTCCCATCAAAGAGATCTTAGGACCTGAAATTGTGAAAAGTGTCTGTATAAGGCTACTGGAGGCAGAAATCAGTGGACCTTTGCATATCAAGATCTCTAACCAGCAAGGCCTGGACAAAGTCTGAAGAGGCTGTTTTAAAGATAGGAATTCAACCACTTTTGGAATGTGACTATGCTTGCATCCTTCATGCTCAAATTGAGTCTTTCTGAAAAACAGTAGTTTCAAAATCCACCTAATAGTGGGGTAGTAGTAAACCAATGTGGTTTTCCATATTCCATTTTCTCTTCCTTCTGCCTCACACTTGGCATTGCCTGTGGCTCAAAAATGTATTAGAAATGTTACAGCAAGCTTAGACTAGGAACAAATAATGTTGTTATTTAACTAAAATAAACACATCTTTTAGAAGTCTGATAGGACTGAGATTTAAGTTTCCTCAGTGCACATTACCTTAAGCAAGAGAAAGACTACATAGTGCTTTTTTCAGGAACGCTTTCTTATCTTCAGTTCTTCCTCATTGCATAGAAGTGTTGGTTCTTCTGACATCTAATTTCAACACTTACCATCTAACAAATCTACTAGGCTCCTCTTTTCCAACTTCTAATTGTTCTCTCTTTCTTTTTTCCCCCAAACTTCTTACCATAGAGTGATCAATGAAAAGAAAATCTCTGTCAAAAATATGGCCATACGAAATTGTTTGAGCTGTGTTTTCTGGGCTTTTTTACTTGCTTCTGGATATGAATCTTGAACTTCTTGTCTCCTTCTCCTTTATCTCCTCTCTTCTTCTACTTAGGCTCAACTCCTCAGGCTTCAGGTGTACTTTTTTTTTTTTCCCCACTTAATCTTGCCTAAGAAATTCTTCAATCATTTCATATATTTTTGAAAATTCTCTCTGTTCCTTATATGAGACACTTGCAATCTCTTAATTCAAATCTTTCTTGAAGGCATATCTTTCTTCTTGGGGTCAGAAACATTCAATTGTTCTAAGTAGGTCATCACCACTGTGTAAACTAATAAAAATAAAATATAGATGAGTTCACAGAATCTAGAGAAGCTTCAGGGTCTGTCTCTTAAAAATGTGTTTTCTCAGGTTAAATTTTATCTTCCTCTAAAGTATCCATGCAATAAAAAGGAGGAATTGTACAATGTTATATTCATATTCCTAAAGCTCTTTATATTTTCATAGTGACTGTGGATGCCCACACTGATTTTGGAAAAGAATTTCAATAGCACATTTTATCATAGAGGAATTTCTAGATGGTAGAGTATTTCTTCTGCTTTTCCTGTGCAGGGAAGGAGGCAATGAATCTTATAGCTTCCAAAAGATAATCTCTCAAAAATGCTGCAACATCAAAGTTATAGTGATTGTTTGACATGTGATATGATTGTAAGCTGGAATTCTAGTTTGTGGATGACCTGTTGGGGCACTGTTTGTACTTGAATTACTTTGTACAACATGGGAAGACCACAGTGCTTCATAAAGTTTCAGTGAATTTCTTGGATAATTGAGCACTTTGAGTTAAGCATTTTAATTTTTTGCCTCACTATCAATTTAGGAGCTTAATTTTAGATGCTGAAGTCAGAAAATCTGTATTTATAACTGTGCCTAAGCTAGGAAGAAGGAAGAAATAGACTTCAGAAAATCTGATATGAATTTGAAGTATCTTTGCTCCTAAAACCCTGGATGTAAAAGGACATCATAAGATCATTTTGTCTGTTTCCCTGCATAAGGCAGATTATTTTCTACTTACATTATTTATATTATTTATGGGTAATAAATAATGTAAACATAAATGGATAATATTAATAAGAACTGAATGAAACTGAGCTATGCTGTGTTATTTGTTCTTGTTAACACCTTGTTCACGGACACCTTGTTCATTATAGACAAATGCCAAGATTAGGAAATTTCACTTCATACTTAAATAATGTAAGAAAATTTTGCAGTACACGATTTCATATAACAACCATCAGTAAAGCTACCAGTTTTTGTCAAGTGAATTATGACAACTTCAGTATTATGTAGACGTTTTTCAGTTTTAAACTCCTTCATAAGTCATCATCTGATCAATAGCAGTAAGAAATGGCCTCTAATTGTCCAGAGATGACAAGCAAAGGTAGATACTGGAAGGCATATGTTAGATATTACTGTTTAAGGTAGAGTTTTACCAATTCAGACTGCAATATAGAGTAATTATTATTGCCTTTGGTGTATCTTAATGGCAAATTTCTTTCAGGAAAATGCAAATATTTCTTCAGAATGTATGAATATAATGTAATTAGGAAAATAAATCTTATAGAAATATATATATATATTTAAATTGTATATCTCTATTGGGCGCTAGGGAATTTCTTGTTATAGTAAGTAATTTTGTAAATTTTGTTTGAGTGTTAACTTTACAATAGATCCAATCTAAACTCTATAGAAGCCATTTTGTACTTTTTCTTATGATTTTATTGTGCATGAAGTCTGAAACATTTATGTTTATCATATAGTTGGTCTTAAGTAAAAAAATTTAATTTCTGGTTTTGTGCTGAACTGAATCAGCCTTTTTGTTCTATTAAAGAAGAAAGCAGTAGAAAAAACACAATATCTTTTGTTTCACAGTACCAAAGGAATGCATTTGCATTTCTAGAGTGCTCACCAGAGAATGAGTGCATGAAATTGTCCCATACTCTTGATTCAATCCCATATGAATTGTTGGAGTCATGTGTATGGATTAACCATAATAATTTGCAGTTTCAAAAATGGCTCTCAGGAGAGGGTGTATGTAGCACAAAGGAAAGGATTTAGCCCAATCGTCAAGCAGAAAAATAATTTCTTTTGTCCTTGCTAGGTGCTCCTCTCTACTGGTTTTGACCACCACTCTGCTCTAACTTACAATTGAATCTTGAGTTTTAAGAATTAGAAAGTATGAGGTAAATGAAAATTCTCTAGATGTTACTAAAACAAGTTGTAAAAAGGTGTAGAAAGAGAAAAGCATATTAGTTTTGGCTAAGATAATTTTTTTTTCATATCTATTCATATGATGTTATGTTTTGGACTTGTCACCAAAGCAATGTTGATAACGCACCAAAGTTTTAGTTACTGCTGAGTAGTTCTTACCCAGAGTCAAGGACTTTTCAACTCTCATACTGCGCTACAGCTGAGGAGACTGGGGGTGTGTGAGAAGCTGAGAGGGGACACCTCAAGAACAACCAGCCCAGACTGGCTAAAGAGATATTCTATGCTGTATAACATTATGCTGGAAAATATAAGGCAGGAGAAAGGAGGAAGGGGAAAAATCATGTTTATTTTGTTGGCATTCCCAAGTAACTACTGTGAGAAATGAATCTCTGCTTCCCTGGAAATGGCTAAACATCTGCCTGCTGATGGAAAGTAGTGAATGAATTCCCTACTTTTCTTTGTTTGTGTGTGTAGCTTTGCTTTGCCTCTTAAACTGTGTTTATATCAATGCACAGGTTTTCTCACATTTACCTTTCTGATTCTTTTCCCCATACTACAGGGCAAGGAGCAAGCAGTTGGCTGTGTGGGGCTTAGCTGCCTAGTGGGATTAATCCACAACAAATCTTGATTAAAATAAATAAATGAATATATAAGTAAGTGTAAAAAGATCTAATATGTCAGGCAGACTATAGAAATTGGCCTGTGCCTACAGTTGCATGGCCTTTTGCTGGTTGCTGAAGCTCTTTAAATCTGTCTGTGTTAAAACTGATTTCTTCAATATTATGAATATTAACGCTAATTTAGCGCTGACTTCAGATAAATGATTAGTGTAGATTGTGTTACGGTATCTCAATCAGGATTACCTTTTGCTACTTCAATTTTACAAATCATTGTTCTCTGAACACCTAACCAAATAGATACTTATATATTTGTGCTGAAGGGTCAGTCAATGGTCAGCATACCCACTGGAGCTCCTCTCTGCAGATCAACATTAAGTCTTCTCCATATAAAGAACTAGAAGGCTTATATCCCCAATTTACACAATGAATGGTTGGAAGGTCTTATGTATGTTTTGTTTTTTTGCCATAACTGAACCCCATAGTAAGATGTGAGACTGCAAGTGTGAAAGCAGCACCTTCAGAAAATAGCAGTCAGTGCTATTGAGTAACTGATTTTTAAAAATGAGTGCTTTGTTTGCAAAAGTTGTATGTATTCAGTACTAGCTCTAACCAATGAAAAAATGTTATTTTACATTTCCTTATTTTCTCTTTAGTCAGATGTTCTTGGAAAGTAATAAAAGAAAAGGAAATGTGCACTGGAAGGAACTTGTGTGAAAAATAAGATTGAAAAAAGAAAAGACGAAATTAAAAAAAAAAAAGATTAAGTAAGAGTATGAACCAAACAGATAACATCCACTAAGAACTGAATTGGTTAGTAACACACTGGGGGGATATGCGTAAAGAGTTGTATTATTTTAAAACTGCAAGATAATTGTATTTCCGCAAGGTTTTACACATTTTAATATAATTTCCTGAGAGGCATGCTGATACTCTCTAAATTATATATACCGATAAAATATAGAATAGATTGATGAAGAAACTAATTTTGTAAGAATAGATGTGAATCAGCAACAGAAATATCTCTTATTTTTAAAGCAGAATGTGGAGGTATTTAAATGTGAAGTAACACAGGGAAAATGTAAACCAATCTTTGTCTTTATATTCAATATTAACCAGCCCTGAAATAAGATTATTAAAGAAACTTCCATAACTTTTTTTTTTCATTGTTATGAATTATAGAAAGGCTGAAAAAGCACTAAAAGGTCAGTTTTAGGTTGTTTCCCTCCCATTTTTACAGTCAGAAGAACCAGTATTTCTGATTGTGAGTTAAAATGTACAGAAAGTTCTCCTGGTTACATGCAAGTTTGTGATACTGGAAATCTACCACTACTCATTAGTGCCTCTTGGACTTTCTGATAATTTCAGAACTGAACTCTTGCTAGCCTGCTTTTTAATTTCACTCTCACTTTTAAAACATTCTTTACATCAGTGTTCACTTCTGGTATTTGCTTGAGTCTGTCCTTCTCAGGACATCTGACACATTCCCTTCTCATCGTTTATAGCCAGAAAGATGTCTCCCAAAATATCATTCTGCTATAAAATCATACTTGTTTGGAAAATGTTTAGAATCACTGTAGTAAATGAGCTCAGCTTAGAATTACTGTACTAAATGAGCTCAATTAAAGCTTCACATAAACGTCCCTCTGTATTTTTATGCCCCATTGATGTTTTTATCTCTATCTGAACTGTTTGTCGTATAATCTGATTGGCCATGTGTTAAAGAACACTCTTTAAATTGCACCTACTCTCCTTTTTATACTGAAGTTCATACTAACTTAGTCATAATGGTCCCACTAGACTTAAAATTCACAGCACTGTAACTGCAACATCGATTATCTCTTTCTGCTAACAATGGGCACTTCTCAGTCTCAGTGGTAATTTTATTTAAAATTCATTCTAAGCATTAAAAAAGCCAGTCTCCTGGACTGAGAACAAAATGTACTGGTATAAGAAATTTTAAAGCCTCAGAACATTTTTTAAAAATATCAAATATTTGCCTTTCCTACTTATTCACTTTCTGCTCCTAAAATTATCTGGTTAAAAATTGTTTCATACATATGCTTCTTTTCAAAAAGGTAAATATAAATCATAATTCAGGACAATACCTAATGATCTTAATACATTTCATAGGTATTGTTAGTGTCATTCCATCCAGTGGATTGTTAATGTGCTCATGAGCTTACAAATATTCACGTGCATTATAGCTTCTTTAACTGCTCAGTTTCTAGCTTCCAGATATCTAATTAATTTTATAATGTAAAACTTGACAAGTGGTTTTAATTTTCTGGACCACTGAGAGAGAGATGGTAGTACAGTCAGGGAATATAAACATCACCTAAGTGTTTATTTTAATATGATTGTTTTGGTTGGTTTTCTTGCAAATGGGTAAGGATAATTTTTTTGGCTGAGAACAAATAGATTCAAAGCATTTAGGCTGTTTCTGCCTATCAGACAGGTTAGATTAGTAGGACAAGAATACATTTCCAAAAGAATAATTTTCCTGTGCACTTTTTCTCTTACAATTTTTACTATAAAAATATATTTTTTAGAGTACCGTACAAATGTCATGCTGAAGTACCTTTGGTTACACTACCAATAGTTTTGTAGACCTTTATTTTAATAGACATTTCTCTGAAAAGGAAGTTCAAATCTTCAAAAGCGATACTTAAATAGTACGACTGTTACAGAAATGTTAACACCTAGTTAAAAGAAATGCTGATTTCTCTCCTATCCCTGACAGTGTTATCATTTTTGCCTTGATATCCTTGAATGTCTCACAGTACTGAAGTGAAAAACTAGATAGTTCAACTTGTTTTGTTCTCACTGCTTTAATAGTGGATTGTCTGACAGTTGTGGATGAATTTTAACTAAAATGTCCAGAAGAGGCAAGGAAGTATTTCCCACTCTTCTTCTGATGGAAAACTGAAACACAGCATAAAGTGGCTTCAAAATTTGATTGTTGAAGGGTAAGTGGGACACTGAAGATAATGGGCACCTAAAATCAGATCTCTTGATGTCTCATGCAGTTCATTACTCACCGAACTATCTTTCTTTGCCCAGTATATCCCTAGTCTTAATGCAGAACTCAAGAACAATAGATTTCACCTTGTTTTACATTACTTATTTAGCTTTAAAATTACTTGATAAGCAAACATTTCTGAATCAGCCTTATCAGTTTCTAGTCTTCTGTACATAGGTAAAGTTCATTTGTGATATACTGCAAGACTTCTGACCAAAGCTTAGGAAGGAAAGGAAAGGAAACAAACCTTCCAAAGGAAGGAAACAATGCTTGGAGAAAGCAGAAAAGTATTACAAAGGAAAAGAATGACAGCAATATTCACTGAAGATTTGAATTCATCATTATCATATTCAGATTGAAGATCTAGTTGCTTACACTCTGATTAGAACATCCCAGCCTTAGAACCTTTGAAACCCTTGGTCAGTCACAGCTTTCTGAGAGACGGAGGCAGTAGTCCTGGAGTGAATTATTTCAAATGAAGATTTCTGTGACTAAAGATTTGGGTGGAGTAGGGCCTTGCTAAGCATTATTACAAGAAAACGCAGTGAAAGTTCTAAATGTGGCAAATTTCTGTGTTGAGAAAAAGGTTGTGAATTTAAAGGGTTATTTAAAGAATGCAGAATTAACTTATCTGAAGAGTTCTTTAAAACATGCTTTAGTTGACTCCTCTTGGACAGGTAGTTATGCAGTGGAGAACCCTTGAAATCAACAGATAGCTGCACTGGGATCAAGTCATAACCCTTCACTGCTACCTGCAACATCTATGCAAAGAAATGTCTTGGCTGAAAAGACAAGGAAAGTCCTTTTTATACTCACCTACCTTCAGTACTGTTGCTGGCAAAACATTCTTTCCGTACTTTCATTTTAATCCAATTTAGAGGAAACCTTTCTGACAACATATTCAATCTGATATGACTAAGCTAAGCTTCTTTTCCAAAGTAAAAATTCCTTGCTCCTCCCTCTATGTTGTCTATAGTTATGGGATAGTTCTGCCAGTGAAATGCTTCGTTGGACTACACTTGCACTGGAGGGGGACAGCGAGGGTATCACCTAGAGTAGAGCTAGGGTCAACATTTAGGAAGTTTAACCGTGAGACACAGACAAAGAGTATACAAGGAAGAAGAACAAGATCTAAGTCAACAGTGTCTTCTAGCAGGTTTCATAAAATATTTATAAGCTTCTTTTCTTTTCTTTTCTGTTCTTTTCTTTTCTTTTCTGTTCTTTTCTTTTCTTTTCTGTTCTTTTCTTTTCTTTTCTGTTCTTTTCTTTTCTTTTCTGTTCTTTTCTTTTCTTTTCTGTTCTTTTCTTTTCTTTTCTGTTCTTTTCTTTTCTTTTCTGTTCTTTTCTTTTCTTTTCTTTTCTACAGGCCACTCATCCTTTTCCTCCAGGATAGTAGCCTGTGTAAGTTTCTTTGCTTAAGTCTCTTTAGAAGTAATACACTAATTATTTCCTTGTACGGTTCATAACAAAGTTCAGAGAGGTCTTAATTCTGCCGAAACTAATGGTGTTGAGGAAATTTTTTTTTTTGCACTTTGAAAATTATTGCGGTACAAAATGCTATCATTCCTACATAAAGTAAT
Organism: Penelope pileata; assembly: GCA_013396635.1. Classification (NCBI taxonomy): domain Eukaryota; kingdom Metazoa; phylum Chordata; class Aves; order Galliformes; family Cracidae; genus Penelope; species Penelope pileata. Next base: position 244,325 of record WBMW01005084.1, on the reverse strand, counting down.
ATAGTTAGAATAACATCTAACGTTCTCTTTGAAAATAATAATAATAATCTTCATTTTCAGAAAGGAAGACCACACACTAGAACATAAATGAAGAATTGTTCAAAAGTCTGAAAACATATATCTTTGGGAGTTGTTTGCATAATGAAATACTATTTCAGTAAAATTGTACCTTCATTTGGAAAAAGAAAGGATTTAAATAATTGTTTTCAGTTAAAAGTAATAAAAAAGAAAAAATATTCTGGTAATTTTAGATCTCCTTCCAAATTCTTTTTCCATTCAAAGTTTCTTTTCAGTTTGGAACAGACAGTAAAATTTTGGAAATTTAAACAAAACTTAGAATTACCACTAGTAAATATTTGTATTGTTCTGAATCATCTCTCACTTATTATTTTGGCTAATGGTCATTTTCGAGATTTCAGCTTTTTGTGAATTTTCACGGTAGGGAAAAATAAACCTCTAACTCAGTGAGCTCAGGAAAAATATGTAGCATTCAGTTCTTTGAGTATATCTGTCTTTATATATTTAAAAAGGGTTCATTTGAAAATACAATTTTTGGAAAGCCTCAATGGGTATTGTACTCTGTAATGTAAAATTATTCAGATAAAGAAGTGGAGGTTTATATCTTTGAAAATCACATTCCATTTTGAGCGCCTAAAACTGAATTGAAATATTGGCAGACAGATCTGAAAATTGCATATATATTGTGTAAATGAAAATCCTTTTCTTCACTGAGATGAGAAAAAGACAAGAAAGTATGAAAGAATAAAGTGCAGTAGATATTTATTGTACCCTTACTATGCCCCCTCCGTACAAAGTCTCTGTTCATGAGTAAGGGAAAAAACACTAAGGGAAAAAAGAACCTTTGTAAAACCTATTACCATCACATGAGACTAAAATCAACTTTTGACCCTGCTCAGGCAAGACAGAAGTGTTAAGCCGTTATTTATTACTTTTTCCAGCATTAGAATTCCACCGGTAACATATACAAAATGGTAGAGAAACTTCTGCAAATTTAAGAAAGGTTCCTGGTACTATTATTATGCTTTTAAATTGTTCTGGTTCTGTTTGTCATACTACCTATTGCCCTAGGTGTTTTGCTTAAATATTAATCTATTATTAAATATTAATCCAGAGCAAAATTGCAGACTGAAACACACATTTGATCAGTGACTCTGCAAATACCTGCATTTAAATGTATTTGAATGCATGTTAAGCATTTAATGGTTCTGCTGTTAGCTTCATCTCCATTTTCACCTACTTTCTTCCCCCTGTATTTTCTGAATAAATAATTCAGTGAAATTACTTGATGATAGCCTCCTTTTTTAAGGGTCTTGCCTGGTCTTAATGTACAATCCCATCTAATGTAAAATCCTGACTGTCACTGCAGCTTGGACAACATTATCAGTTTATCAGTTGTATAACTCTGTAATGCCAGATCTGAATTAATCTATTCAATTAATGTGATTTAATCTGAGTTAATTTAGTGAAATATTCTCCCACTTTATAGGAGCAATTAGATGCCTTTCTTTGTAAAGCGAAAGCTATGTGGCTTCTTGCTCAAAAATATCTCAGAATAACTAGAACCCCAGAAGAATTAGCTTCAGATTTTTAAAGAGGCTAAAAGGATCTAGCCCAGGGAAAAAAAGAAAAAAAAATAAATCTGGCTAAGGAAGGTCAGTAGTTCTTGTAGCTTGTGCTTTCTGAACTCCGGAAAGCCTACTGAGCAACATGAAAAATTAGACAGCTGTTGAAAAAGGCTGTATGAGTAAACCAGAACAAATGTTTCTCTGCTGGCCCAAGGTTGGATAGAAATGACAGAGTAGATTCTCTCTTGTTGAGATGTAGCAGAGAAGATGCAAGGAAAATGAAGCTAATGCAGAGCTCTGAAGTTTACTGGGCCTACACCTGGCAAAAGAAACCAATGCAGTCATTTGTTTGGGCCATCTGTATTTGGACAGACAAAAAGAGTTCATCAGAAAAAAGCACCAGAAAATTGTTTGGCAAGTAATTTTGGCTCCCCTAAGTTTGCTAAAAGCAAAAGTTCATAAGGCATATTGCATCATATACCTTTCCACAATAAAAATCTAGCCTTTGATTCATCTTCAAAGTATCTACGCTGCTATAGACTGCAAATATAAATGTTAAACAAAATGTTTAAACAGTGCCAAGTATTACTTTGCCATTTTGCCAAATAGCAGTTATGGCAAGTAAACAAAATGTGATTAATCAGTTTTATTTCTTGACATGAACCTTAAATGAATATATATATTTCACACATCGTGTTAGTAGGCTGGCAAATAGTCTTGAATGTTTTGCAATGTAGAATTACGGGGAAAAGGAAGGCCAAGAGGGAATTTAGGAGCTCTAGCATGGAGCTCTAGTTGATATTGAAAACTTACTGAAATTTACATATATTTGAAGCATTTCTTATTTGGAAAAGAAAATGTTTGATTTGTTTAATATATATGTAAGTTAGAGATAACTGGAAAACGCAGTCATTGCAATCGATGTGCTTCAAAAGATCAATAGTAGTTTCTGGTATTAATGCAGTTCACAACTAGTTTAATGATGTATTCTCTTCTTGAAAGAGGTTTCTTCCATCCACAGAGAATTAGGAAGGAACTTCTGTAGTGCCTTCTGTAGTGCTCTACTAGCCTATGTAATAGTGCAAAGTGAAAGAGAAAGAGCAGAGGGGAGATTTCATACCACCATTCCTTGTCCTCCCCTCAAATGACAAAACGGTGTGGCTGTGTAGTGAAAAGTCATGAGTGAGAGACTTCCTTTCAGAGACACTGAATTTTTCCTTCATATTTTTCCTCTGTGACTGTCTCCCTCACCACCTTAAAAGGCTAGGAAAGAGAAGTTATTATGAGTGTTAACCAGTAGGACCATATCTGAGTAATGCGTTATTCCTACTTCTGAAAATTGAGTGTATAGTAAGGTGACAGATGTGTCTGGTGATCACAAAGCTTAGTTGTGGCAGTATGTGGTAGTCTGAGGAGTTCTGGAGTCAATACTGAAAAAGGTAAGGAAGAGGCACCTACGGTATTTCTTTAGCTTTATAGTTAAACTTCTTGAACTGTTTTGTTTTTTTTTTTTGAAAATTTTCATGCTCTTCAGTTTTCTTGAAGGGATTTAGTGCTTTTTATTCTTGGTTTTCTTGTTTGATACCTTCTTTCTCTCAGTCTGCTTCACTTGTTTCTCAATCATAAACTTCCCTGATAAAAAGAATAAATTGTTTTACACTGCATTACCTCATGTTACAAGAAGTACAGAGGTAATCAAGCCCCATTATTTTATTTTTTTGTTCTACTTTCTACCAAGACCTCCTATGTCAGCAGGAGTGAACCTGTCATATTCCATATCTATGGTAGCATCAATAACAAATTGTTCAGTTAAGATGTATTTACGGTTTGAATCATCTTTACTGTTGTAACAAGTCATGTCCTCTCATTTCAGGGGCAAGGAGGAAATGTGTATTTTTCTTTATTCTAAAATGACACATTCATTTTGAAACTTGTTAATTGGGATGATCTTCATAATAAAGTTGGATGTGTCCTACTTTTATAGTACCATTAATATTCCCTTTGAAATATTTAAAATGTCAGGAGTCTATTACATGGAGAGAGAAGCACTGTTACCCTAGCATGACTAAGGGCTCTATAGGATATCTTTCTGCAGCAGTTTTATAAGCTTCGCCAACCAAATCTCAAATTCAGAAGTACACTTCAGTGCACATATCTTTCCCAGAGAAGTGTAGAAAGCACTGTTGGTATTTCAGATACAAGTGCTTGTTGTGATTTATTTATCTGTTGCTGATCCTTGTATCTGGAAAAAAAAACATTCTGACAGTAATTGAAAGTTTTGTCTCTGTTGATGTATCTTGATGACCCTATAAAATGCTAGCTCGTGACAGTTTTTGTCCAGTCACTACTTACTGTGTGTGAATATTTCTGGAAAGAATAATAGTTAATAATTTAGAAAGGTCATGTATGTTGAAAGGGGACCATAAATGTGCTTTGAAAGCAACCCTGAGCAAACATGGGGGACTTGCATCAGTGGTTTGTATTGGTAGGTCTCCCAGGATCATTGCATGATGTTCTAATGGACAAAGTGATACAGCCAAGTAAATGCTTATTCGAGTCACTGACTCTTCCTACTTAGTTTTTTTCTAGTATCTCTGACTCTCACTGCCAATTCTCTGATTAATGGTAAACTAGCAGCTGTGTGCCACAGTACTATATATATACAAAAGAGATATACACTATATGTATAATACTGTATATGATAGCTTTAAACAGTATAGAAAATAAAGGTTATAATTCTCAGCTTTACACTGAGAATCAAATGAACACCAGGAAAAAAAGATGAGGAGCACCACAAAAAGGAAAAAGAAAGAATTTACAGACATTTCGTTTAGTTGAATTGGATGATATCTTGTACAATTTCTGTTGTTAAAAGGATATAGGAGAGAAAAAGCTCAGGAATTCAAGCTTTGAAAGACATCCATATATTTAACTTCTATTTAAATTCTATTGCATGAGGAATCTAATCAATTAATACTAATTATGAAAGTAGATTTCTGTTTTTTTCATTAATTAACAAGTGTACAAATAATATTTTCATTTTGGGATAAGTAGTTGCTTAATATTGATATGGTAACCTTTCTTGCTACAAAATGAAGTTGTAAAATTAATATATATATAGTACTAAACCATAATTTTCAATAACGTGTTAGTCTTTTCCACCTATTTATGAAATAGTAGTAAATTAAGCAGTTTTTAAAATTCCTCTGTAAACCTATAAATGTTAAATATTGAATTTTTTTTATAGTAGATGATACCATCTGTTGAGTTCTAAAAAAAAACCCCTCAGACCCTACCAGAAATCTCTTCGCTTTGTGACATTTCTCTAAAGTCACATCCAGTTAAAGAGAGCTGAATTAAAAAGGAAGCAAGCATAAAACTATAAAAGAACAGTCTAATTGGGCTATAAATTTGTTTACAGGCTGGTTGACCTTCTCTTTTCCCATCTCTAACAATAAATTGGAAGGTGTGTTTAAAAAAAACAAACACGTTTACTTTCATGGTGATGCATATGTACAAAGAATCAATCAAGCTGAAACTATTCAGTTCAGCTTCATCTGCTTCTACATATGGATGTTAATAGATACATTATCTTAATGGCTCTCCCAATCAACTTAACATGAATTTCTGATTTTGCCTGATGACAATCCATTCACTTCTTTTGTGAAACAATTATACTGAGGATGTCAGGGATACAACATCTTTGATTTGAATTGTGTATACATGGCTTAAGAACATCAAGAGAAATTGCAGTGTGTTATAGTGAAAACTGTAAAATATAAGTCTTACTAAAGCAGCCTCCTGTCCCCAATCAAACAGCCTTGAAGTATTCTAAAACATACAGGAAAAACACCACTTTAGCTTCATTAGAAAATCAACCTCCATTTTCTCGTTTGCAATGAGAAGATTTGTAGAGTTGTTTCTTCTGTCTCTCTTTTCAGCACAAGCAGTCAGAAAGTCTGAAGTTTTGAGTTGTGTACAATTTTCTGCTATCTGGATTTCTGTGAAAATATCATAAATGGAGGTTTTCCTTTATAATTAGGAAAGCTGTGGTTGGTGGCTTTCATCAGTAGATCTGAAAGTATTTTAGAAGGGTTATGAGGATTGTTTTTCCCCATGTGAAGCGTAGAGAAGAGAAGATCATCACGGAGGCTAGAGGCATAAACACAATTGAATTGAGAGTCCTACTTCTTAGTACTGATTTTTGTTCATTTGAAAACTCAAACCAGAGGATAAGAGCCTGCACTGGGATTTCTACTCACTGTACCTGCTTTGACTGACCACAGTATTGGGAATTACAGACTCCTCTGTTGTGGACTTGGCTCTTTTGTAACTTGGAATGGCAGATATTTAATGCTGCATGTGTGGCAATGTAGCTCTGTGAGAAAAGGAATAAATGAGGAAAGAGGAAAATATATAGTCTTCTGTTAGATAAATGGATACCAATGGAACAAGCAAACAAGATGCCATGCAGTGAGTTCTTCAGATCTGAAACAATCTGAGCCTAAGCAAAGGTAAATCTAGCTTTTCCGTCCATACCTAAGTTTGTCAGCTGGCTCCAAGATACAATAGGCAGTGAGTAATTTTAGCTGTATTTGGATGGAGCAGTTAGCAAATGTAAATAACTCCTGCAGACATCATTTGATAGTTATCCCTTCCCTCATGCAAAATGGTTTGTGCAATTTCCTATCAACAATCAGAGTAGGAGGATGAAGGATAGCTGTGTGCCATGCCCTGGTCTCCCATGATAGGAAGCCATAGTGCAGGTGATGGATGTTGTTGGCAGCAGCACTTAGAATTGCTGTAAGGCTCATGAATTTCTTGGATTTTATTTCTTAGCCTTTGCAGAAGGAGATAAATTCACTTATGGCTAGGTACTATGTGTGCATACATTTCACCTGTGTGTGGTGTGAGCAGGTGGATGATCTACTCAGTCTGGTGGCAGAACTGAAGGAGGAAGTGGAAAGATTGAGGAATATCAGGGAGTGTGAGAAAGAAATTGGTGGAGCCACATCCTACCATTCCTGTGAGAAGTGCACTGGAGAAACACTCCACAACAAGTGGAGGATCCCCTCCCCCACCCTCCAGCAGGCAGGAGGAGTGGACCTAAGAAACAGGGAGGAATGGAAACAGGTTCCTGCTCCAGATAAGAGGCAAATCCCCTCTCAGCCTACCTCCCCTCCCCAGGTGCACAATAGGTAAGAGGCTCTGGAACTTGAGGAACAGGGAAATGTTGGTGAAGGTCCATCAAGGGGGTTGTCTAGTGAGATTCAGCCTCACGCCACAAGACTGCCTCTGCCAAGATTGAAAGATGAATAATTGTCAAAAGTGATTGCTTTCTGAGGGGAACAGAGGGGCAAATATGCCAACCAAATCCTTCCCACGTGGAAGTCTGCTGCCTCCCTGGGGTCCAGGTCAGAGACTTCACTAGGAAGCAAGCTGGTCTGGTACAGCCCTCTGATTATTATCCACTTTTGGTTGTTCAGGTCAGTAGTGACGAAGTTGCAAAGAGAAGTCCAAGGGCTATCAAAAGGGACTTTAGGGCACTGGGTAATTAGTTAAAGGAACAGGAGCACAGATGGTGTTTTCCTCAACCCCTTCAGTAGCAGGGAAAAATACTGAAAGAAGCAGGAAAACCTGCCTAGTCAACACATGGCCAAGAGGCTGGTTCCATTGGTGGAATTTTGAGGGTTTTTTTTTTTTTTTTTTTTTTTATCAAGGGGCAGTTTGTAGAGCGCTAGGCCTACAGAAGATAGGTGGAGTTCACCTATCTCAAAGGGGGAAAAGGATTCTAGCACAGGAGTTGGCTGGACTCACTGAGAGGGCTTTAAACTAGATTTGAAGGGGGAAGGAGATAAAATAAGGCTCACTAGAGATGAGCCTAGGGGCAGCATGGCAGGGTTGGGGGTGAGACCAATAGCTCAGCTGAAGTGCATCTACTCTCATGCATGCAGCATGAGTAACAAACAGGAGGATCTAGAAGTCATTGTGCAGCAAGAAAACTATTACTTAGTCACCATCACTGAAACAAGGTGGAATCAGTCTCACGACTGGGATGCTGCAATAGCTATAAGCTCTTCTTCTTCAACCTTATCACTCTCTATAACTACCTGAAAGGAGATTGTAGAGAGATGAGGGTGGGCCTCTTCTCTTGGGTAACTAGTAATAGTATGAGAAGGAATAGCCTCAAGTTGTGCCAGGGGAAGTTCAGGTTGGATATTAGGAAAAATTTCTTCTCTGAAAGAGTGGTCAAGTATTGAAACAGGCTCCACAGGGAGGTGGTTGTGTCACCATGCCTGGAGGCGACTGAACTAAAGTAGAGACAGTTTCTAATTTCATAGGCCACCGTTCTGAAGTTTGGAGGTTAATCAAATATTATCTTTATAAAACAAAGCATTTAAGAAGGCTGGCCTATTTCTCTTTATATTGGTTTCTTATTTCTGTATACTTGAGTACTGAAAAATTGTGACCAAGTTTGATTATACAGTTTACCTGTGGGTTATTTGTCTTATATAAGTTATTTGCTCTTTTTTCAAGTGTGTTCTGTGGTTGGTTACCTAATTTGCAAGTCCACAAATTCATTGGGGGCAGAAATCTCTGAAAAATGAGACTAATCATAGCAAGTGTTGCTTGGCTTACAGTGGATTCTAAATAATGTATACACCTTACTCTACATAAGATGCCTTGTTATGTTTAAATGAGCATTATGACAGGAGAAACAATTGTCCTCCAAACATTTATGCAAATAAGATTCTCCATCTTGGAACTGGAAAATACAGCATTTCTTCTGTGTCTGCCTGAAATTGGCTACTTGGTGTTTTCTGCTGGTCCTGGATAGTTGCTTTCACATTATTTGTACAGTTTGTATATTTTGGGCTTTTTTTTTCCATTTCACTTTCTGTCTTGAATCATTTTGTTACTTATTTTTTTCTATTATGATTCTGGCAGGCTAGTTGCCTTCCCTTTATTTTATTAAAATTTTAAAGTACCCTGGTGCTGTTTGATAGGCATTAGAGAACCTTTGTATCTAAGAAGATCTACTACAGTGCACTGGTTTTGTATGTAACCATTCGTTCCATCTTACACAGTAATGACAACTGTGAGAAAGTGAACTCTGTTTTCCTGCAAACAACAGCACTAACGCAGTTTTCACAGAGTCCAGGCTGCTGACATTTGGCTCTAATCCCTCAGCTTTAGACTATTTTCTAATTTAGATACAGCAGTGGTGGTTAGATCATTGCCTGAGCCAAGTCTCTGGACTTGGACCCAGGTCAAACATATGATATAAACATACTCAGAAAATTGAACTATAAAGGCATAGATTTGCTCAATAGATCTCTGTGTCAAAAAATGAAGAGTAGAGGAATCCTAAAATGATGCTCTCAAAATGAATTGTCTTTTTTTTCCAAAATTATGATTTGTGTAAGTTTTCCATAGTAAAAGGTTTCTACTGAACAGAAAAGTCAGTGTTGAATTCTTTGTTATCGATTTGATATACTACTTTTTGGTCCATTTCCCTTCTGCTTCAATATAGATACAAATTTGTCAGGAATAATGGGTTTCCTGTGCTATTTCTTTGCATCGCATTCTCTTGCTTTCTCTTGAAGTACTAAAAATGCATGGCATCAAAAATCAATATGAATTTTAAGTGGGTATCATATCCTAGGAAAAAACTTCTTATTATCTGTGGACTCTTCTTTCTCCAAGAAAAATAGAGCTGAGACTTTTCAGTCTTTTTCTTTGCAATTGCACTAGGGATTAGAATAATGAACACTAAGATTGTAGACTGTAAAAATATGTCAGTTCTGACTAGAGCAATGAGATGGAAAAAAAAATTAATCAACAAAGGGAATAATTGCTGAAGTCATACACTGGAAATTCCTGTTTCTCAAAAATGCTTGATTTTCTTTTTTCTAAATTAAATTTAATAAACTAATGGTGTCTTTCTGATTTTTTTTTTATTTTTTTTTTAATATATAAAGAAATAAGGATTAGGTTGTGGCTTCAAACTGTGAAGGACTGGGACACCAGCTGGAAGTCTTAGCCTAATTCTGGTGCCTCTGTTTATGGATGTAAGTCATCTGTTTGGGAACCATTCAGACTGCATTCCTTCGAACAACATGGATGAATTGGCAGGCATACTGATGGGAGTATTATCATTGCTGGAGCCGTATCCCTGCCCTCTGCTTTCTGCATCCACTTACACTGAGATGAAACTGAAGGTTTCACTGACGAAGCTCCCCTGGCTCCATTTTCATGTGCAGTTCTTTCAGGAGACCTGGGAGAAGGTGTTCTCATCTTTATTTTGTTTGTGCACAGGCACAATTAAGCAAATGTACACTTAAATAAGTTCTACAACTAGAAGGAGATTTAATTTTTTTTCTGACGTTTTATCTGCTCCACACAAAATCCTACTCACAGGGATTCCAGTGCTACTTCTTGACCTGAGTTCATTTGCCTGAGGAGCCATTAGATCTCTGCCTCCTCTCTGCTGAAAACTTTGCCACTTGACAGCTCCTCGATAGGTGCTACCCCGCACTGTTCTGTCATGGAGAAGTACCAAGAGAGAATGAGCAGATGAGCAAAAGAAAGGAATGAAATACTAATGCTTTTACCCCTGGAAAGTATTTAGCAGAGCAGAATTCTTCCAAATAATAAGCTTTCATATTGCTTAAAATCAATATTTCCATGAGGATTATTATTTCTGTATTATTAAAGCATTTTAACATATTTTACAGAAAATAAGCCAAATGTCATGACAGGTGTCAACAGAAAAGCAATGACTTTTTTTGTTACACTTTCATAAAGTGTCTGAGGTTCAAATGCACATTAGTAATAATTAATAACTGTAGCAGACTTCTTCTTTTAGAAACAAATCTTAGCCAGAATAGCTGAGCTACTCTGTGGGAGAGGGAACGTGAATAGAAGACTTAACACTGCATGTCCTGCGATAGTTATACTCTTCCTGATATAAATTGGATAGAAAAGATCTTGACACAAATAATTCCACTGGGTTTTTCTTGAACTACACTAAACACAGACTGTGTCAGATCCCGTGTAATGGTTCTGCCCTCAGGACATCAGAGTTCAAGAATCAAATGCAGGCACAAGGGATGGTTATGATACAAGGGAGTTTTCATCATTCTGTCCTTTTCCAGTCTATAACTGAGGGAGAATATGAGCAACTTTATTATCCCTGTGAATCCCACATCACATCATAATGTCTCCTCCAGAAAAGATATTTCTTAAAGATATTTTTTATATAGTGTCAGGGCACTGCAATGTTAGGGGCTGAAGCTGGGGAATTTTTCCTAACATTTGTCTGCTATCATAAACAAACCTATGGTGAGCATGGACAGAGGCTGAGGGCAGGCAGGAAACTGGCAAAATAGTAGCAGTGTGAAAAATGTTCTTCAATTTTATTGTGGCATTTTAAAAAAATGTCAGAAGGAATAAGATATGATATTTGAAAAGTCGTGGCGGTCAGGTGAAGTCCCTGGTGACTGGAGAAGGGGTAATATCACACCCATTTTTAAGAAGAGTAAGAAAGATGATCCGGTGAACTACCGACCTGTCAGCCTCACCTCAGTGCTGGGGAAGATCATGGAGCAGATCCTTCTGGAAGCTAGGCTAATGCACATGGAAGAGAGGGAGGTGATTCGAGACAACCAGCATGACTTCACCAAGGGCGAGTCCTGCCTGACCAACCTCATGGCCTTTTATGATGGTGTGACTGCATCAATGGACAAGGAAAGAGCCACTGATGTAATCTACCTGGACTTCAGCAAGGCCTTTGAGATGGTCCCCCACAACATCCTGCTCTCCAAACTGGAAAGATATGGCTTTGATGAGTGGACTGTTCGAGGGACGAGGAACTGGCTGCAGGGTCAAACCCAGAGAGTGGTGGTCAATGGCGCAATGTCTAGCTGGAGATCGGTGACAAGTGGGGTCCCTCAGGGGTCAGTGCTGGGACCGATACTCTTCAATATATTCATCAATGACATTGACAGCGAGATTGAGTGCACCCTCAACAAGTTTGCAGATGATACCAAGTTATGTGGTGTAGTCAACACATCTGAGGGATGGGATGCTATCCAGAGAGATCTAGACAGGCTTGAGCAGAGGACTCTGGAGAACATCGTGAGGTTCAACAAAGCCAAGTGCAAGATCTTGCACCTGGGCCATGGTAACCCCTGCTATCAGTACAAGCTGGGGGATGAAACAACAGAGCACAGCCCTGCCGAAAAGGACTTGGGTGTACTGATGGATGGCAAGCTGGACATGAGCCAGCAATGTGCCCTCACAGCTCACAAAGCCAACAAAATCCTGGGCTGCATCAAAAGAAGCGTGGCCAGCAGGTTGAGGGAGGTGATCCTGCCCCTCTGCTTTGCGCTGGTGAAACCTCACCTGAAGCAATGTGTCCAGATGTGTAGTCCTCAGCACGGGAGAGACATGGACCTGTTGGGACTGCGTCCAGAGAAGGGCCACAAAAATGATCCAGGGGATGCAACACCTCTCCTATGAAGACAGGCTGAGAGAGCTGGGGCTGTTCAGCCTGGAGAAGAGAAGGCTCCAAGGTGACCTCATAGCTGCCTATCAATATCTAAAGGGGAGCTATAAGAAAGAGGGGAACAGACTCCCTAGCAAGGTCTGTGGGGATAGGACAATGAGGAATGGCTTTAAACTGAAAGAGAGGAGATTTAGATTAGATTTAAGGAAAAAGTTTTTTACAGTAAGGGTGGTGAAGCACTGGAACAGGTTGCCTGGGGATGTGGTAGATGTCCCATCCCTAGGAACATTCAAGGTCAGGCTGGACCAAGCTCTGAGCAACCTGATCTAGCTGTAGATGTCCCTGTACGTTGCCGGGGAATTGGACTAGATGAACTTTAAAGGTCCCTTCCAACTCTAAGGATTCTATGATTCTGTCATTCTAAGATATTGTTAAAGCAATATAAGGCAGGAAAGGGAAGATCAAATGAGAAGAGATTAATATACATAGATTTTTTGATCTGTAGGCAGATGTTCTCTCTTGCTTATAAAGGCAGGTACTATTGCTGTTCTCCCTGCATTGTACATATGTGCTTGCCAAGGGTGCAAATATACCTTATTGCATTCTAGCATAGATTTCAAAGGCAAAGTTTCTGATGCCTGTCCAGAAAAAAAAAGAAGCTGAGATTTTAGTTGTCATGGAGTTCAGAGCAAGCATTTTTACTTACTACAGTATGTAGTTTTAGTCCTCTCTTCTTTCAAGTTAAAAAAGAGTAAGAAATTTTCATCAGCTGCTTTTGTACATAACCATTGGCAACTGCAGAATTACAAGTTGTTCTTTTACTATGGCCTATAGTTCTGAAAAACTTGATTCTCAAAGTTTTATTTGAAAGTCACTTTAAAAAAGTCATGTTTACTTATTTTTAGTTGTCTTTATATCAGTGACATTCTCTGGGAAATTAAGAGAAGAGCAATGAGGAACATCAAGAAACCATGAGGAATCTCAAACTAAGAATGGAAAACCCTAAAATAGGTGGTAAAATGTGATCTTAAAAATTCATTAACTTGATCCAAACCTTCTACTTCTGATAACCTACAGTGCATGATATAAGAAAACAAAGTTCTGTTAATCATTGAATTGCCCTATAAATTGATACATATTAAAATTATTAATATTACATACTAAACATAGTAACTACATTTGACTCAGGAGAGCTAATTAGTAAATGCCTTTAGTTACTGAAATCATGTCTATGTATTTGCATGAACTATTGATTTTATTATTCTAGAAGGTTTCTGTGGGCTTTCCATTTTCTTCATAATTTTTTCTTGTAAACCCCAATAATACTGGTTTGAAGAGGGGAATTCATCCATGCAACATAATATTTAACTCATTAAGACAATACAAGATGTAGAAAATTCTGGCAAATACTCAGTATGTGATTTAACTCTAAATTCAGCAAGTTAGAATCATAGAAGAGAATCACAGAATCATTAAGACTAGAAAAGAAAAACATCTGTGGATATTGTTAAAATATTTCCATATGTATATCTTTTGTGTAGGTAAGTCATTTCTAGATGTCAAAACTTTCCACAGAGGTATATTTTTGAAAAGGCCTCACATACTTTAATTCCCAGTATTTTGATGTTCTCCAGTGTTGTCTGAAGAGAAATATGAGTTTTCTGTGTTTTTGTTAGCATTCTTAGGGCTACTGTAAAACTGTAATAAATAAAAAAGTAAATGGTAGTCTGGCTGTTGCTCACATACACCATTACTGACTTTGATTGAGAAAATAGAAGGATGCATATGCAGGTTGCCATACAGTCTCAGCTCATGCTGCTGTTTATTGAGAGCTGGAGGTAGCTCCTACCTAGAGGGAAGCTCTGTCATGTTGCTCTAGGGCAAAACCAAAACATTTCTGTATACCCATGCTGAGAGCTCCGTACTCATTTTCCAATTCTAATAAAGAAGCAAACCCAATTAAGTGGAAAAAGCTGGATTATTCTCTGGAAGATTTTAAACTTAATGTTTGAAAAGGGGCTTGAAGAGTTGGGTGCGTAAGCTCTCTTACCAAAAACGCCATGGTTCTCAGGATATTGTATGCACCATCATTTGTGAAGAAAAGAGCCCTATCTTTTTAACACAAGTTTAGTTTCGCTATTGAAATATGGAAATGTATGATGATTTTCCCAAGGATACTTTACGTACTTTCCATTACATACACCAGAGCAAACGACTGATGTGTGACAACTGTGAAAAAGAATAGTTGTATTGCCTACCTCTGCAGCTGTTAAAGCTTGGATGAATAGCTGTATGACTTCAGTTTCCAAAGTAACTTCAATGAATTGCAAATAACAGCAGTTCTTAGATTATGATCAGGACTTTAGGAGACTGCTCACTGCAGTGACCTTAGCAATGTTCACTGCTATGACCTGTATTTTTTTCTTGGATAGATAGGAACATCTTAAAATCTTCATTAAAATCTTGTTACAGAATAGTTTATTTTGCAATGCAAATAATGCAACAAAATGCATTGGCAACTAAAGTTCTGTCTTGGCAAAGCTTTCATGAGAACAACAACATAAACAAAACCATAATCTTTAAAAACATAATGTTTTTAAAGTTTATATGCTTAATGATATCCAGAAGAATCCTGTGAGCAATCATAGATTGGCACATGAATTTTTCTTCGCAATTCTCAATAGAACAAGTCTATTAACCAAGATAATATTATCAAAGAAAATACTTAGTTTTCTAGAAATTTTTCACTTTGGTAAAACAACAAAAGTTCCTAAGAAAAACTGGAAAAGAATCCTCTTTTTCTTAGCATTTTCTTAAAAAACCTGTTATTTACAATATTTGTCTTTTTTTTTTTCCTCATTAGAAAAAGGACCAGAAATGGAAATAAGAGTTGTTTTTTCTATTTTGGAGAAGATGCAAGTGAATTTTTAAATATCAGATGCATAAATTCTACTCTTAAATAGTAAATAGCTTAGTATTGAGACATTCATGAAAATACTCAAATATTCCATACATGAGTATATGTAACATTTGTCTTTATGAATTACTCTAGTGCTAAGGTGAAATTCTATCTCTAGATGTCAAAATGCAATGCGTATCTTGCAACATACTTCAAGAAAACACACATTCCTGTTGAATATTTTTTATCAGTAAGAAAACGGTAGATAATCACAGAATCACAGAATTGCAGGGGTTGGAAGGGACCTCGAGAGATCATCGAGTCCAACCCCCCTGCCAGAGCAGGTTCCCTACAGCAGGTTGCACAGGTAGGCGTCCAGGCGGGTCTTGAATATCTCCAGGGAAGGAGACTCCACAACCTCCCTGGGCGGCCTGTTCCAGTGCTCCGTCACCCGCACTGTGAAGAAGTTCTTCCGCATGTTGGTGCGGAACTTCCTGTGCTCCAGCTTAATGCCATTGCCCCTTGTCCTGTCCCCACAGACCACCGAAAAGAGGTTCCCCACCTCCATTTGCCTCCCACAACTAACATCAGGGAGGCAAACATGGATCAGGTCCCCTCTCAGCCTTCTTTTCTCCAGGCTGAACAGACCCAGATTACTGAGCCTCTCCTCATAAGGGAGATGCTCCAGGCCCTTTATCATCTTTGTGGCCCTCCGCTGGACTCTTTCCAGGAGGTCCCTGTCTTTCTTATACAGGGGAGCCCAGAACTGGATACAGTACTCCAGCTGAGGCCTGACCAGGGCAGAGTAGAGGGGGAGGATCACCTCCCTCGACCTGCTGGCAATACTCTTTTTAATGCACCCTAGGATCCCATTGGCCTTCTTAGCCACCAGGGCACACTGCTGGCTCATGGCCAACCTGTCATCTACCAGGACCCCCAGGTCCCTCTCTGTAGAGCTCCTCTCCAGCAGGTCATCCCCCAGCCTGTACTGGTACATGCGGTTATTCCTCCCCAGGTGCAAGACTCTACACTTGCTTTTGTTGAACCTCATCAGGTTCCTCTCTGTCCATCTCTCCAGCCTGTCCAGGTCTTGCTGAATGGCAGCACAGCCTTCTGGCATGTCAGCCACTCCCCCCAGTTTTGTGTCATCAGCAAACTTGCTGAGGGTGGACACTATCCGGTTGTTGGTCCCTTGCTTTGTGTATTATTTATTGTTTCTTATATATATATATGTGCTGGTACTTCTTTTATTCTCTCTGCTGTCTTAGTAAATAGCTTTTATCTCAGCCCCCGAGTTCTACAGTATTAATTCCTTAATTCTCTCCCCCATCCCACTTGGGAGGGGGGAGGGTGAGCGAACAACTGTGTGGGACTTAGCTGTCTGCTAGGTCAAACCAGGACATAATGCCAATAAATTTCTGATGTAAATATAGTTTTATTTTAGATAGACAGTGTCAGTACAGATAACAGTCAATTAGACAACAGTCATCCTCAAAGTGCTTCAAATTCTATGTCTCCAAAGATGTAAATTTACCTCTTATTCAGAAAAATTCAAAAATTTCTAATGGCTGTTTGCACAGACCTTCAAAATTACATTTCCTGGAAATATGGGGTCAAAGTAATTGCATATCACTAATAAGTACAGAGATACATTAGTTTCTAATCATTAGATGATATACCATCAGGAACATTTAATCTAGTGATTCTACCCTCTTTGTGAAAGAGTCTATGTTTTCCAAAGTCAACTTCATACAGTAAGTTAGTGTGAGGGAAGTGCAGAACTTCTGTATTAATCTATTTGATGATAAATCAAGAATTTATATTCCCTGATAATTTACTTTCTAAGTTACCTTTGCTATTGTCTTAACCTAGCCAACATTTTTCAGTCTTTCTTTAGGCCACATTATTTGTTTAGGAACAAAGTTTAGTTACCTTATATGGAAAAGATGCTCGTATCACCTTTGATATCCCAGTTGCTTCCTGTACCAATCTACTACCTGTTTCATGTTAGGAAGGCACTGTTCTAGTTGAGACAGAAGGTCAGTGATATCTGTCTAGATGTACTACTTTGGAATACGTTTCTGAAGGTATTTCTATATATCGAAGTTTAGTTTATCACATCTCATTTTTTGCTTGTGATTTGTTATATCTTTTTCTTCTTTACAGCATGGCAACAAAAGTGAGGTCTTGTATGACTCCGCGGTCAGACTCTGAACTAGCAAAGCATAATTCAGGCTGCTACAATGTTTTGGTAGACTTTGTTGAGGAGTTTGTGGGAATTTGACATACACCTCTAGAGAAAAATGGGAACAATTTTTTATTCAGAGCATGGCATTCTTCGATCACTTACAGAGATGGGATCAAGAAAACCAAGGCACACTTGACAAGGGATGTCAGAAGAGATAGGCAAAGGAGAACGTACCCCCTGTGATAAATGAGAAGGGAGAACTGTCTTCCTCAGACATGGAGAAGGCTGTGGTACTCAGTGAGTTAGCCTCTTAGCCTCGGTCTTCACCGGCAGTCAGGTTTCCCATGCCTCTCATGTTCCTAAACCTCTAGGTGGGGGTCAGGAGAACGAAATTCCTACCACTGTAAGAGTGGTGTAAGTCCAAGACCACCTCATGAGGCTGAATGTGTACAAGTTCATGGGGCTGGACGACATGCATCCCAGGAGCCTGAAGGAACTGGCTGATGTGGTTGCCAAGCCACTCTCCATCACATTTGAAAAGTCATGGCTGTCAGGTGACGTTCTCTATGATTGGAGAAAGGGAAACATCACTCTCAATTTTAAGAAAGGAAGGAAGGGGGACCCGGGGAACTACAAGCTGGTGAGCCTCACATCTGTGCATGGGAAGATCATGGAACAGGTCCTTCTAGAAGAGAAGTAAGGCACATGTGTGATGAGGAGGTGATCTGAGACAGCCAACGTAGCTTCAACAAGGGCAGATTGTGCCTGACCAATCTAGTGGCCTTTTATGATGAAGTGACCGCATCAGTGGACAAATGAAGGGCAAATGATGTCATCTAGCTGGAATTCTGTAAGGCCTTTTACATGGTCCTGCGCCACATCCTTATCTCTACATTGGAGAAATAAAGATTTGTGGGCTGGATTTTTCAGTGGATAAAGAATTGGTTGGATGGTTGTAGCCAGAGGGTTGTGGTGAATGGCTGTGCGTCCAGATGGAGGCTCGTCACGAGTGGTATCCCCCAGGGGTCAGTCTTGGGATCATTGCTCTTCAACATCTTTATTATTGACATAGACACTAGGATTGAGTGTACCATCAGCAAGTTTGCTGATGACACCAACCTGAGTGGTGCAGCTGACACAACAGAAGGAAAGGATGCCATCCAGAAGGACCTGGACAGGCTTGAATATTGGGCCCATATGAACAGAAAAGGGTGCAACAAGGCCAAGTGCAAGGTGTTACACTTGGTTTGGGAAAATCCCAGGTATGTATACAAACTGGGAGAAGAACTCCTTGAGAGCAGCCCTGCTGAGAAGGACTTGTCCCAGTGGATGAAAAGCTGAACATGAGCTAGCAGTGTGCACTTGCAGCCCAAAAGGCCAACAGTATCCTTCCTTTCATCTAAATTCTCCAGCAAATGCATCTGATTATAAAAAGTACAATTTACTCTTGTAGAAGCCTTTTCTTCTGCTTGCTTGTTTATGTTTCCATAAATATTTTTTGACCCAAAGGGTGCTTTTCTCATTTTTACTTTAAGGTGGTTTTTTTTTTTTGTCATTTTGTATTTTATATCTTTTAAATAATGTTAATATTAGGTGCTATGTTGGTACCATCAAACTGAAATCCAATATGATATGAAAAATAGTTAAGACTTTACAAACACTTCTATCATATTTGTGATATTTTGTATATTGTCATTCATATCTGAGCTGCAGATTCAGAAAAATGTTTATTCATGTTGAATGCCAAAGGAGAGCAAATCTTGAGTGAAATTATTGGTAAAGAAAAAAGAGGTAAAATGCTAAGTCAGTCATGTGATCAAGAAGATTACCATAAAACAAGAGTAAGGATCTAGGTACTAAGGCAATGTCTACTAATTTCTGCTAGCCTCTAGAGTGCCGCGAAAGTTTGGAAGCATGATTATTTTTAATAAAACAGATACAGAAGGTATTATAAAAATCATACTTTCTCAGATTATGCGTGGTCAATTATATGGTCAAAGATTTTTATTTGTAGAATACCTAAAGAGTTTTAAAAGGTAAGATTTGTCATGCTTTGCCTTACTTCTTAATTATATCCTGTGTATAACATTTTATTTGTGTTCAGTGCAAAACAGAACAAAATATTTTATTGTCTCCTCTCTTCCCTGTGATCTGCCTGCTTCTCTGGTTGCAATTTTTGCCTTCTGCTTCACCTGCCTTTGCAAACCTAGTCATTCACCCTGGGCCACTGCAGAAGAGGTAGAAGAAGCCACAGTTAACCAAATTTACTCTGTCCCTCAGAAATTCTTGAACTGTTAGCTCTTTGCCTAACTATGTCTTTTTCTTTTATTTATTTTATAAGTGGATTCTTTTAATTCTGTAATAGAATATTTGCTTTATATAGTGATAAATGATTCTTCTTCAACGGAACCTAAGCTCAGACACAAATTGAGAAGTCTGGACAGTATTTGTGACAAGATAATGTGTAAATCTATATAAATGGAATAAAACCTCACATACAACACATTTTCATGCTTTCAAATGTTTCACAGATACTACCTAACAGTAAGAAAAAATACAAATAAAAATATTGATTTTATATTCCTATACAGCTTCAACTGTATCCATGTATTTTCCAAGAATCAGAATGATTACAGCTATGTTGGAAATGCAAGCTACTGTGAAACTGAACAAGTTATATATACTCTCTCCTGTGTAGTACTTGCAATTTATAGCCTCTGGCATTTGAAATTCATACAGGGTTTCTGATTGAAGATTCTCATCATAAGCATCCACAGGTCAACGTGTGTTCTGAAATTCTTCCTTTGGAATGAATCTTGAAAATATACAGAAAAATATGAAAATATATTGAAAATACACAGAATATTTCTTCCAAAAAGCTGGAAATACCAGGCATCTTCCTTTTTTCAATCATTCTGACCCCTTTCTTGAGATTCAAAGTCACTTTTAAGTTAAATTTTAACTTTATTTGTTCCTCTAATTGGAAGAACACAAGGAAAGACTCTCTGTAAAGCACCAGAGCAGAAAGATTTTTGGAAAGAGCTCAGCAATCAATCAGATACTTAGGAATGAGCTAAACAATCATCAGCCTTCTCAATCATGACCCTATTTTTGTTCATTATTTTGATTTTTCCCTTGAATTCCTGATGTTACTCTTCTTTTTACATTGTTGAAGACAATTTATGAAGACAATCCGGTTCTTTCTTTTCGTCTCAAGTAGAATGCTATTTGATACAGTGCACTCAGTAAGAGCAATGAAAGTATAGGAATGAATGGTAAAAATAATTGTGCTGGATTTAGTTGTAGACTCTTTCTGATCTAGCCGTCTCAGTGGTTGATTCACTGCATCATGAAATAGGCAATTGCTTTTCCTGGAAGTGATGTACTGTTAGGAGTACCACTGGCTGCTTTTCTGAAAAAGGCTCAAAAAGGCAAACATCTTAAGAATGAGAAAAGTAGGCTTACCTTCCTTCTAGCAAAATTCTGAATTTGTCTCTTGAATTTTTACTTACATGGTTGACATTAAAAGTTTTCTTGGGTTGTGCATTCTTCAGTTCTTTCTGTTCCTCTGTCNTTGCTTACACCATGATGTGCAGATCCTCTCTTCCTTCTCTTATTCAGTCTCAATGGACAATTTAATGTTTAGTGTAGCTTTGGGGAAGAAAATCCTGTCTGGAAGCACAAATCCTCGTAATTTATGACAAATGTCAAAACTTCAGGCACAGTGGTTTTAAAAGCCTTTGCTGATAAAAGCTTCCCCTTGCAGTAAGGTCTGACCTATCTGAGTGGTACAGCACATTTTTAAGCTTTGCATTGCTGCCTGAGGGGTACGGCAAATCAGAGGCTTCTAAGTGTAGAAAGATATGATGACTTTTTCCAAGGGACTAGGCCATCAGCTTGCAATGTTTATGGATTTGAATTCTTAAATTTATTTCCAGGTTATTATAAAATGTCAAACCTCATAAAATACCAGACAGAAAATACTTAGGTGAAGTCTATTGACATGTTAAGAAATTGAACACTCTTTTGAACAGATTTTTTCTTTTTTCCCAATAACAGCTGGAAGAACTTACTCTTGCAAATGATGTATGACCATTGCAAGATGTTCAGTGGGGCATATACTGAAATATCTATGGTCAAAGCCAGAAGTGTTCATCTCACAGTAGTTAACCTCCCATCCTGGACCACGCTGATTGCTGATGCTGATAGAATGTTGGGAAGATCGTGAGAGTGATGCCTCACCACTTTACTCTTTTTGTAATTCACTTGCCTGAGCCAGAGTCCACTACAGTGGACTGACTGGACTGCTGTAGCTGTGGATACCTAGGATGTGGAGAAAAAGATTTTCTCTATTACTTCTTCATCGTCAATAAAGCTTCACTGGTGAAAAAAGAGTACTTTATTTTCTAAAAGGTGTTTCTTGTCTCTTGTGCTTTTCAGTGGGATGCATTTCTAGTTTAGTGATGGATTATGCTTCAAGCCACCCATCAGAAGGCACAAGCAGATAAATAGGGAATCCACTCAGGTTTGGTTGTTAAAACCGAAATTCTACTTTTCTTGGGTTCATACATTTCACATTTGCCATTGGCAGCCCCTGGAATTTCCAGAATTATGAGTGGAAACCTTCACAGCTTTGACATAGTTCTGTTACTGTTTTCCTAAGTAATCTGTACTAAGCAGTTTGTACTATTTTTAGTGAAATATGTTTTTCTGTTAGATCTGATCTTAAAAGCTTTATTTTAATGTTGACATAGAAAAGATCTTATTGCACTGATGGTCATGATACAACTAGCAGCAATTTCTCTGCTCTTACTTATGTTCCAATGCATAGCCATGCATTTCAGCAATTCACAGGTATTTTAAATATGATTCTGTAAAGTAAATTTGGCCTTGCTTCCAAAAGGATATCTGATCTCAAAACATACACTTTGAAATCTGTCTACTCTCTTGGTGTTTTTATGTAAATATCAATGGAGAGTAGTAGAGGGACAAAATCCAACAAGTTCTGTCTTCCAGTTAAGAATAACTCAGGATTCTAACTGACAGTCAAGGATTAGCTGAAATTTTCCCACCTATTTTTGTCTATTACACCTCAATCAAAGAAGAGTCTTCAAAAAAGGATATGTCATTGCTTCATTACTTCCAAGGACCTCACTGTCAGAGAAATCACCCGAAATATGGGAGACAAAGTACCAAATCCTGCAGTTGCTTGAGGACACTTGAGGACTGGGCCACATCTTTCTTTAGTGTCCTAAATTCCACATAACAAGGTATTTTGCAGCTGGGACTCTCTCAGGATCTGCTGCTGATGTCATTACAGAATAAATGAAAAAGGTGCATTTTTGTTTTAAAGTGAAAATAGTGTGGGGACTTCAGTAGAAACGCTACTTGGGAAACATTCAGTAATGGATGAAGAACATGGTATCACTTTTCTCTTTCTTTCTCCAGTTCATTTATAATACTTATTTTCTCCAGTTCATTTATAATATTTTTTATAGAAAAAGTAGCAATGGCAACTGGCAAAATGAAGGAATGCATCCTGATCTCCAGAACAGGCTGTAGCCATATGAATTATGTTGAATTTTGGAGAAATTACCCACCAGGAAAGAATGAGATTTAAAAGTAACTCAGATCTCTGGTGATTCCATTATCCTTAAGGACATTATACCAAAGTACCACCCACACTAAGTCAAATCAGTTTGTATAACTTGAGTGGTGACACTTTCTGTAAGTGACATCTTTGATGCTAGAAATACTTTGAGCATAGATAAAATATTTCATTAATGAGTATAGTTGATAGCCATAAGGAATCATAGTTCCTTAAATAATTTTGAGTAAAAAATTATTGATCTTAAGCCAGAAAATGGGGATGGAACTCTCTCTTTTCCTACTCCTCATTCCATTTTTGTTGAAAATATTTCTTGCTGGACAAACAGCTCCACTAAGACCCTAATGGCTGAATGTACAGCGCAGCCTCCTCCAGGAATACAAGTCACTGGGAAAAGATATGAGTTCCAGATACTGAAGCTCTTATAAGTATTGAACTCCTGACAAGTGATTTCAGTGCCTGATCCTGCTACATGTGAAGTGATACTTTAATTTGCAATTGAATGACAAAATCCTCAAGTCATCTTTATCTGCTGAGTAATTGAAAAAAAGAACCTGTAGTGTAAAAGCTCATTATGACTCTTGCACCTTTGGAAAGGAATTTTTTTTATTGTTGCATCTCTGTAGCATATTTTTATTAGCACCGAGCTGCAAAATGTGAGACGCATACCAAAACCGTGTGCTTGTATTTACAGATGAAATTGAAGATTAAAAAGAGTATTTATATTGCATTGGTGTTAATTCCAAGTAACCTCTCTGCCATTGATCTTTACAATTTATAATGATTTCTTTCAAGCTCTAATGAGAAAATAAAATGTAACCATTCTTTATAAGTGTTATTTATTGCTCTCCATACCAGAGAAAGTGATCTTTTTATAGGCCTTTTACAGTTCTTTTACAAGTAGAGATTGATTTAATGAAGTAATTAGAGTAAATTAAGACAAAATCTAAGATCAGAAACTTTGAAATGAGAGACAAAATATCTTGTAACATCTTCTAAACTTCTCTCTGTTTACTGGAGCTGCAGAATAGTAATTTTGGAGCACTTTTTGCCCCTTCAGAACTTTCAAGCAGAGCTGAAAGCCTTTCAAAAGGGGAACTTCTCTCTTTTGGTAGTTTGAATAAGTGGTGCCAGTCGCTGAGCCTTTCATCGGTAGAAAGTAGATTTGGACTAGCTGGCAGCTCAGTTACAGTTATCTGCAAATTCAGTGGGCTAGATCTACTCATGCTATTAGTACTTTGTGGCATTTTGGCTAGGTGTGGTAGTATTCATGATTGCTTTTTTTTTTCCCAGAGCATCCAAGAGGAAGTAAGACACACCAGCATATTCTTTGCATTGAGATATTGATTATTAAGCAATTATGATATTATTTTATAAGTTACAGTAGGGATGTCGCACAAACAGAAATGAGACTTACATAGGAGAAAAAAGGAAAAAACATCAAGGCTAGGTTCTGAGGACATTCTTCTGTAACAGAACAATAATGGAGATGTTTTACAGCCTGATGCATCTTCAGCGTCAACCTGTGATTCAATGTATCAAAGGCTGAATTTAAAGGAGGATGTGTTGGCAGTGCAGTCCATGACTTACTGTGCATCTCTCTGGATCACGGGCTGCAAAATATGTTTAGCAGATCCCAGGCTGAGCTCTATATCTTTGGTGACAAGAGAAGAAAAGCATAAACTAGCTCAAAATTGTTTTGACCTCTTATTTATTTTCTCTTTCTAGAACTGGCAATTGTCCTATCTCTGCATAAGGTGTTTTTGTTGGCCTCAGCACTCAGACTGCTGAATCCCAAATGTACTGCAAGTAACTCCTCTTTCCCTTTTGCTGGAAGTTTTCACTTGGGATCAAAGCACAGTAGTCTTTTTTTTCTTTAATAATAATAAATTTTGTATAGAAATGTGTCTCCAATTTTTTCTGCGTCTAACAATCAACTGTCATTGGTCCTATTCTTGACTTTTGGTCTCTTTTTTCAGCACATTGTATTGCTTTGTGATCAAAGGTTTAAGGATGTCAGACTGTAGCTTCTCTGAGTTCCTTACAGACTTCGGTCTACAAGTCACTCTCTGCTCTGGAAGTCTGTCTGTGAAAGTTGTTTTGGTTGCTTGCTGTTTAGACTTGGGGGAGTTCTCCTCTGAAGAAACTTCTTCCTGGGTGACTGCGTTATTTTCATGTATGCTTTGTGTTGGTCTATTTATATTGGAAGAAAAGAGAATGTATCGGAAGTTAAAAAATGTTTCAAGGTGGTTATTGGTTTGAGTCTGATATGTCTTCAGTATTTGACTTGTTTGTTTTGAATTCATTACTGCTGTGAACTGGGCTGTGAGCATTCAGTATCTCTAAGTCTATTATTCAACACACAGGGGAAACTGGGAATGAACAGGAACAACTCTGTATTCCAGATGCTGTTAGGCACAGGAACAGGGTTTCTCTGTCCAGTGAGTGACATCTCAGTTCCACAGACCTACAAACTTCTACTTGGAAATGCTCTGAGGCATGGCCAGAGTGTAGCTCTACACTAACTGTATCTGGTTTTACCTTTTTTAGTCTCAGAAAAAGTTTAGCATCTGGAGATTTGAGAACAATACATTTGAGGACTGCATTTTCTGGTTTGCTGTTTGAATTTCTATTAATTTTCTTTTCATAAGTTTTGTTGTTGGGGAGGATTCACTATACCTTAATTCTGCAACTCATGAGACTAAATCAAATCAAATGAATTTCTAGATTCTATATTATTTGTCTGAGAGTAAATGGAATAATATTTGCTTCATGGGAGTGATGGCTATGCACAGCTGGCATGGCATATACTCTTTTTGGTAAATTTGGGTTGTTCAAAATTTTGAAGTAAACATCAGTATCTTGTTAACCATGGACACTTAATCCTTTAGAATGAACAGTTTCTGAAATATGAACCATAGGGACTTTTGAAAACAAATGACTCATGCAGTTGCACACTTAAACTTGAAGAATGCACTGCACAAATATTTGTCTATCACTACAGTGAAAAGATATATGCCAGCCCCTTAAAATGATAGAAACGAATCTTGTGACGAATTGATGAAAAACTTGCCACTGCTGTAATGTCTTGGTTCCAAAATAAATGGGACAGAATACAGAGTATGTCCCCTCTGTCACAAGCCAGTTTTAAGATTAGAAAGATAACAATCTGGCCTCAGATCAACTCTTCTCAAATATGACCACATTTCTATGGATATCCTGTGCTGTTTTCCACCCTGCTCCCAGGTGACATGGGAAAATGGTCATTCTGATCTGGGGTCACCCATTGCTGCCCAAGTTAATAAAGCAGCCACTGTTTATATCTTGGTGTTGCTTTGACTTTGAGTAGTCTTTGCCTCATAGATGCAGCATAATTTGGGTTGAATTTAAAGAAAGGAAGATGGCCTAAATTAATCTATTTTGGCAAACTGTACAGGTATCCTCCTAGACTGGATGCTCTAGATTATACTCTGCTGGAGTCACTTCTTCAAAGTGACTCCCTGGGTGACTGTGTCCTTGGGTAAGGCACCCATGCCTTAGGACGAATGATCTGAGTACCTCTGCAAATGTGCTATAAGGAGGACTGTGCTATAACTGGAGATAGGTACACTCTGTGTGGGTAAAAAAAATGCATTTGTTTCTATTTTTTTGATTTTTTAATCCATATTTTCATACTTATCTGAGATTGTGAGCTGTCTTATGCATACCAGTCGCTATGACACTGTAAATAAGAAGGAACTGTTGTCCCCCAAACCTATTAAAATTTTTATCATTATTCCTAAAAAAACCCACTTTCTTGAAAAATCAAAGGACAGCAGGGTTGTAATACATAGACTGTGATAATTTTATCAATTTTAAATTCAGTCAGGGACAGTGAAAGCTGCAAAAGTGATGAAAAAGCAGCTTCTTGTTGCATCTCTACATTTGTGAATGTTTGTACAGGAGGAGCATTGATTTATGCTGAGAATTTCAATCCAGCTTCAGTTGGGTCATAGACTCCTCTTGTCACTCAGTAATGACTTTCTTATCACAGAGAGCCAGAAGAGCTCTTGTTTGTATTCTCAGATTTTAATAGTGTTTGATAGGCTGGGCCACGAGGCATTAGTGCTTGTGCTGAGTGATTCTTCTGTCAGTTTGTCTGTTCTGGACTGTTTCTAATCAGAGCAGATTGAAGCTGCCCAAATCTATTGGAGAGTTCCCATGAGATACCGCTCTGGTTACAGAGATTTAGGGTCACTCATAGCCTCAGTCCACTTCACTTTTTTTCCCCAGTTGTGCCTTTTAAAGCTCTCTTGGCTGCTGGTGCTACTGATAATATGCAGCAACTTTCTTCTTAATTGTTTTGCAACAGGAACAGGAGTGATATATTGCAGACCTTTCACTTGTGTTGTCAAAGTCAAGGTCACTCAAAACTGAGCAGTGTGGTCATAGGAAGGCTGGGCAAGGAGTACTAGGAGATTTGTTTTCTGGTAGATGCTCAATATAGAGCAGTGATGCATGTAAATATACATAATGAATACATAATATATAAAAAGAAATAATTTTGCATGTGGTAGTTTATTCAGAAGCCTATTTGCATTTAACAAACTGCAGTGTTTCATGAGCCCGTTTGTACTCTAAGGGGCTTTTACAAGAGGTTGTTGGCCTTCTATCGGTGCTTCAGTGTCCTGTGCTGTTTACATCTGACCAGTCTGGCAGTGGAGCAGAGCAAGGCAGGCACCTCCCCACCTGCTGCTCACCTCCATCACATCTCTGCACAGCACAGTATCCATCATCCGCTGTATGGCAGCAGTCCAGACTGTTTATTTCATAGAAGATATTCTAGAGGATATGGCGAAAAATACTGATGATTTCAGAAGTGCAAGATTTACTCAGTGGGCATTGTGACCAGACTGAGGTTTACCATCTCAGGATGACTGCTTGGACCTCACTTTCCATGCTCATATGTTCACTGGATGCCCACTTGCTCAACTTCAAGGCCAGACTGTAACATCACAGTTTTGCTGAACTACTTGAATTTTTGACCTGATATATACAACTTGTCCAAAATACACTAGTTATTACAATTTTTCAGCTTGAAAAAGGAAGATTCTGCTCATCTACTGCTGGATACACATCTTGAGCTACCAGTAGAATTATGCTTTGCATCATATTTTCCTTTTCAGCTGAATACTTTAGTAGCAGTTTGATTCTTTGTATTTACAGTCATGGCTCTTGAGTCCAAGGAACAGAGATTTAACCTTAGATGCAGCAGATCTCAGCTGTGTTTTTGCCTTTGACATTACCTTTGAGACTGAATTTGTGAGAACAGCCTTCTATCTTTGTTTCTCCTTCCCTTTCATTTTTGTGTCTTGCAATGTACCTATGACATGGTCCAGTTTTTACACTTTGCATGGACATTTCTGACTGAGAGGCTTTTTTTTTCTGTTGATGGAAACTGGTGAGGCACTGGAGCTGATGGTGGCAGCAGCCACAGCAAAAGTCAAAGGCTTGCAGTAGGTGACAGGAACAACTCACCTCTTGGCACAAGGCTTGTACTGAACTTGTACAGTGCACAGTTTAATGGAGCTCTGGTCCTGACTGCTCTTGCCTCCTAGGCACCAAGGAAATGTAAATAACAATCATGGCATCTTTTCCTCAGAGAGCTTAAAAATGTGTTGCTTTAGCACTGTTTGCAGAAGCCGACAAAACCATCTATGTTCTCGTGGCTGTGGTGCATTAGATGAGATTTTCTCGTGGGATTTGAAAAGGCAGTCCAAAACAGCTCTTTTATAAAGTTAGATTCACAGGTTTATTTTAATCATAATGCAGCTTTCAAGGCTCACTGACTGTATTTATTATTTTGAATTATGTTTAGTGATTTCTGTTTTCCTCTTGTGCATATTTATTTTTATAATATGCTTTACTCTATATTTAAAGCAACTAGGGTGGTCTTGCAAGCAGGTGTTATGTAAAGAAAGAGTATTATTATTTTAATAAGCTGCAGCAGGACAGCAATTAGGAAAGTCCATATGTTCATATTGTCTTTAAAATCATTGATATTGCCAGGATTTAACCTTTGGGAATAAAGGTGAAGTGGAAAAAAATTCCATGTGGGAGAGAGAAATTTCTCCTCTCTCCTGTATGCCCACTGAAGAAGTCTTTCTTGTAAGGCATTAAAATAGGTACAGTATGTTATATTTTAGAATTATATTCAATCTTTCTCTATCTCTTGCAACATTGTGGAAATGGTAATGAGCTACATTTAAATATTTGGTTGATAGAGGAGGCTACAGGACACAGGTGAGACCTTGCCTGGCTGCATTTAGGGATGTCAGTGCAATCATTTGGAAAAAAATGCAGCCAGCCGGGTACAAAATGTTTGTCATGTGTGTACAAGCAGGAGATTTTATACTATGCTTTGCATTAAACACCAAAGCCAAACATTTCTGAAGACTCAGAAACCTATTAGCTGATACTCTTCTGGTTATTTATTAATAATGCAAACCTCTGTATTCCCAAAAGTGAGCTGATCTCGAATAATACCAAAGTAATAAATGAAAAGAAGAAAAAAAATTAAAATAAAATAACTGTTCCCAGATGTGAATACCAACAGGAAAGCTACAAATCTCTTGAGAAACATGGTTCTTCTGTGATTTCCAGCTACAACTGGAAAGTTGTGCTGATACAAAGCTGAGGGAAGCCATGTGCAGCATCAGGCATACTAGCCTAGGACCTGGGTGGTCCTGGGACTGTATTCCAGCTGTGCTATGCCCTGCAATGCTATCTCACTGCTAGCCAGCCCCTGACCTCCCTTTGCTGCCGCTTTGTGGTTGGACCATGACTGTTTTTGAGCATGCATTTTTGGGTGCTTAGTAGAAAATAACCATAACCTGTTAAGACTGATGTCCCTAAGCTTGATTGTAATTCAAGTAATTACTCTTTGAAGCTTAACTATTGTTAACTGTAACCACGAAGATATCTTTCTCTGGAGACACCCTATTTTTCCTAAATTAAGTTTCTGACTTTGGAGTAATAGCACACCATAGATGTTTCTCAGCACTGGGGCCTGCTTTCATCAGCCAAACTCACCTTAGCATCACAGGAAATTGATAGAAAATACAGGATCCCACAGGTATATGTCATACGGCTGGGATCTAGGGAAGTTCTCAGTAAAATTTACTTGTAGCCTGAATGGACAGTAGAATTTAGTATTTGAATAGCGCAGCTATTCTGAAGCTTGGTTTGTGCAAGTATGATATTTTTACCGTTCATGAAATCATAGGTTTTAGTTACAGTGCTTGATGTATTTTCCTTAAGTGTGGAAAATGCAAAGAGATTGAATATTTCTTACCACTGTGATAAAAAATTCTCCTACCAATATAAGAATTCTTTTAGATCAGAATCTTTGGAAATAATTGCTTTCATTATAATTTTTCTTACTTATTTGCTTTTAATACAAGCAATAATGTAGCTGTAATTCCCATTTGTTACCCAGACAAGCTAGATCTGGTGGACCTCACCCACTGGACGTATCTGTAGCACTGTGGCATCTGATTGTTGGCTGCAGGTGTCCAAGCCCAGAACAAAAAATGGTCCTCACTTTTTGAGTTTATTTTGGAGATGTAAGCTACAACAAGTAGAGAGGGGCAGACAGGAAATACAAGTAGGGATATTAGGTAGGATGATAGGAAGCAGCCTCAGCACAGCAGAAGCTTAAACATGGTCATGTTGTACGGGCATTAGGAAAGCCAGTGCTCTAAAGAGGTTTGGAAAAAACAGTAAAGCAGGCTGCAGATGTTTCTGAGCTGCTGAAAGGAAGAATGCGATGGAGCATTAAGGCAATTGTTTTAAAACTGAACAAAAGTTCAGTGGGGGTTGGCAGTAGTTCAGTACTATCCAGGCAAACAATTCCTTTTTGATGGCACAAAATAGGATGAACTTGTTACCCAAAGGATGAGTTGCTATGGACTCACATTGTGCAGCCTGCAAGCCTTGTCTGAATTGTGTCACTTTGTAACAAACATATGTAGGACATAAAACCTCTCTTTCTGACCAGAGGAGAGGTAGAAATGCAGAAAAAAGACAGTGAAAACAGGCTAGGACTCTGTCCTCTTCAAAATAACAGGGTGAGGCAGGAGAAGGTAGTGTGGAAGCATTAGAAATGGAAAGTTGTTACACACCTGTGGTGTAAATAACTAAGTTTACTGTACTTTATTAATTTCCTGCACATTCAAGAGCTTCTTTGACAGTGTTCTGTGGAAAACAACAGTTCTGTGGCAGCACAGCATATTACGGATCATACTAATGACGTGCTCTCTGGCACAAAGATTTAGCTTTGGCTCATCTTTGTCTTATTTTTCTCTTTACTGAAATTAAAAGACATTCAAGTTGAAAGAATGAGCTTGTTCTTGTGGGTGGAAAAACTATGTAGTATGTCAGATCTTCTGCTGAATACCTTTACATACAAGGGTCATCTGACATTGGCAACATATTCAGCACATCACAGGGATGAACAACTACTCCAAGATTACAATTACCCTGCCATGTTCATATAACAAACAGCATCATATTTTGGAAGTTTTTGAAGTCAAAATTTGCAGTATGTCAGGAAATGTTTTATGAAAGGTAACTATGGCAACTAAACATTCACTGCCAGACGATAATACAATCTTTGTTTTAAAAGAAACCGAAAACACAAGACAGCTGCCTGCCTTGTTCCCATGCCTGCACATTATGAAGCTAAAATCTTCAGAAGGGATCCCACAAATTACCTTCTATCTGGATATCTGCATTATAAAATATTTATTTAAAAAAAAAAAAAGAAGAAAAAACTGAACA